>CAUYQV010051359.1:0-36304 GCA_963574575.1 Galagoides demidoff | reverse complement strand
TAACACAACAATTATGAGAAAGACATGATGGCTATGTTAGCCAGTTGGATGAGAGTTTTCCAAACTGCATATGGAAGCAACACACTGTATCCTATGATAGAATTAATGTACACAATTATGATCTAATAAAAGAAAAAAAATGTTAAAAAAAAAAAAGAAAAATTTTGTCAAAAATAACTGACATAAAAACTGCATATTTGTACCTGATTTGGTAAGTTGAATATGTATACAAACCCTGAAACTGTTACCATAATCAAGATAACACACCCATATCTCCAACAGTCTCCTCCTGCCTCTTTGTAAATCTTTCTTTCCACCTTCTTAAACCTCATCCGTCCCACAGGCAACCAGTGATCTGATTTCTGATCCCCTGGATTACTTTCTAAAAGTTTGTAGAAATGCAGGTATTCAGTATGTATTTTGGCATCTTTCATGCAGCATAATGATTTTGGGATTCACTTGCATTATAATATATAATATATATATAATATATCACTTTATTTATTTTTTATTGATAAGGAATATTCCATTGGGTGGCTATACCTGAACTTAATTATGTGTTTATTTGTTGAACACATTTGGGTTATTTTCAGCTTTGGGCTATTACAAATAAAGTCGTTAAAATTTGTGAACTTCTTTTTTTGTATCAAAATATGCTTTCATTTCTCTTGGATAAAAGTATCTAGAAATAGAATAGTTAGGCTATACGATTCACTTCTAGGAGGTACCACAAACTCTTCAAAATGGTCGCACCATTTTACAAATACATCAGCAGGGTATGAATGAGCGTGTAGTTGCCCCGGTTGGTCAGTGTTTCTAATCTTATCCATGTGAGTAGGGGAAGCTTGTTTTGGTTTTAGTTTACTTTTCTCCAATGAATAATTATGCTGAGCAATGTTCCACATGCTTATTCGCCATCTGTATGTCTTTTGTGGTGAGTGTCTCAGCAAATCTTCTGCCCGTTTATTTATTTGTTGCTTGATTGATGGAGAGAGGATTTCACTCTGTTGCCCTGGCTGGAGTACAGTGGCTACATCCTAGCTCACTGCAGCCTCCAGCTTCTGGGCCCAAGTGATCTTCCCACCTTAGCCTCCCAAGTAGCTAGGACTACAGGCGCTATAATGCCTGGATACATTTTTTACTTTTTTATTTTTTATAGAGATGTGGTCTCCTTATGTTGCCCAGGCTGATCTTGAACTCATAGGCTCAAGCAATCCTCCTTCCAAAGTGCTGAGATTACAGGTGCAAGCCACCAGGCCCAGGCTACCCATTTTAATATTAGTTTCTTGGTTTTACTCTTGAGGTTACATTTTTCATCTATTCTAGCTATAGATCATTGGTCAGATACATATTTTGTAAATATGTTTTTCTAGTCTGTGAAGTGTTTTCATTTTCTTGTCATTGTCAGTATGTATTTCTGGACACCGTAGTTTGTTCAGATGAACTGTCATATATTTTTATGCTATTTTCTTGATCACTGTAGTTTTATAATAAGTCTTGGAACCAAGTAGTATAACGATTTCAAATTTGGTCTTTTTTTTTCAAATTTATTTTGACTGTTTAGGCCTGCTGCCTTTTGATACACATTTTAGTGTTAATTTTTCAGTTTCTATACAAATAAAATGAAAACACAAATGAATTTTTTCTTTTGGACTTATGTTGAATGGGTAAACTGATTTAGAGAAAATAGTCATCTCAACAACTGTTGATTCCAGTCCATGAGTACAATGGATCTCTCCATTTATTTAGGTTTTTTAAAATTTCTTTCAGCAGTATTTAATGGCTGATAGTATATAAATGTACTTTCACACAATTTAACAAACTTATCCATAAATATTTTATAACCTGTATGCTATTATAAGCAGCAATTGTATTTTTTACTTTAATTTCCAATTGCCAATATAGAGAAACAGTATATTAATCCTATATCCTGCAACCATTCTAAATATATTTATTAGTTCTCATAGCATATTTATAAATTCCCTGGGATTTGCTATACAGATGATCAAGTGGCCTGTGAATAAAGAGAGGTTTGTGCATTTTGCCTTAATCTAGATGTCTCTTATTTATTTTCTCACCTCACTGAACCAGTTACCTTGAGAATAGGACTGAACAGAAATGAAGGGCAGACATCCTTGCCTTATTTCTCATTTTAGAAAAAATAATTTAGGCTTACACCATTAAATAAGATGTTAGAAATAGATTTTTATTAGATGCTCTTCATCAGGTTGAGTAAATTCTCTTGTATTTCTACTTTCGTAAGAACTCTTATAAGGGACACTATTGGATTATGTCAAATTACTTTTCTATATCTTATTTATATAATTGTATGGGTTTTGTTTCTTAGTCTGTTGATATGGCTAATTGTATTGATTTATTTCAATAGACTGTATTTTTAGGACAGTTTCTGCATCATAAAAAAATTGAGATGGTCCTACAGTTTCCATGTCCCACATCGAGTTTTTCCAATTATGAATAACTTAGATCAATATTATCTATTGGTACTATTAATGAACTAATAATGACATGCTATTATCAACTAAAGCCCATGGTTTACTTGAATTTTCTAATGGCCTTTCTCTGTTCTATGATCTCATGGAGGATATATTACACGTACTTGTCATGTCTTTCGGCAATTTCTCAGACTGCCCTTCTTTCGATGACCGTGGTAGTTTTCAGAAGGACTGCTCAGTCATTTATTTTGTATGATGTGCCCTACTGGAATTTATATGATAATTTTTCTCATGATGTGTTGTAGTTTATGGATATTGAGAGAGAGAACACAATGGTAAAGTACCATTTCTTACAATGTAAAATAAAGGATATATAATATGAATATAACATTGCTGTTCATGTTAAACTTGATCATCTGGCTCAGAAAGTGTTTAGTGGGTTTCCGAGCTATTAAGTTATGCATTTTACCCCATTTTTTACTGTACTTAAAAAAAAATCACCCTGTATCTCTTTGGTGAGATTTATATCTCTTTACAGTTTTCAATTGTGTATGTGTGTGTATATATAAATATTTTTAGTTTCAGAAGATTATGGGGGTACAAATGTTTTGATTCCATGCATTGCTGTTGTACAGTTTGAGTCAAAGTTAAAATTGTGCCCCTCGCCAGGTCGATGTGCATTGCATCTGTTAGGTGTGAATGTACCCCTCCCAAGCTGTCCCCTCCCACCTTCTTGCTTTCCGTTGAGTTTTACCCAAATGTGCACTTGGGTGCTGCTAAACTAGCTCCAATCAGTACAGGTGTGTGTTTGTTTTTTCCAGTCTTGTCATACTTCACTTAGAAGGTCTCTAGTTCCATCCAGGATGTCACAAAGTTATTAGTTTATGAGTTTTCTATGGCTGAGTAGTACTCCATGGTTTATATATATCACATTCAATTAATCCACTCATGTATTAATTGGGCATTTGAATTGGTTACACATCTTGGCAAGTGTGCATTATGTTGCAATAAACATTTAAATGCATGTGTCTTTTTGATAAAATTACTTTTTTCCCTTATGGGTAAATACCCATCAGTAGGAGTGCTAGATCAAATAGGAGGTCTACTTTTAGTTCTCTGAGGTATCTCCATACTACTTTCATAAGGATGGTACTACTTTGCAGTCCCACCAACAGCGTATAAATGTTCCTTTCCCTTTGTGTCCATGCTAGCATCTGTTGTTTGGGGGGGGGGGGGTGTTGATAGAAGCCATTCTTGCTGGAGTTAGGTGAGACCCCTTTGTGGTCTTGATTTGCATTTCCCTGATGACCTGAGATGTTCAGCATTTTTTCATGTGTTTTTTGGCCATTAGTCTATCTTCTTTCCAAAAGCTTCTGTTCGTGTCTTACTGTGATTTTTAGAAATAAGTTATTTTGCATAGTCTGCACTTACATTATGGAAAGTTATGCCTCACTTCCCTGAGAGAAGAGGATTTACATAAATTATTTGTAGTGTTTCTGCAATGATTTGTTCTGTTCTTCCTCATTTATTTATTTAATCATTTATATTTTTGTCAGTATTGACTCATGGATATTATGTATTTAATACTCTAGGTTATAATTCAATACTCTTTTTTTTTTATTGTGTTCTTTGATTGTTACAGCTTTGACCATCGGGGACATGTTTTTCTGGGTGTCGTTTCCCTTGGACATGCCCCTATAACTGTATTTTTTGAATTGGAAGTTCTGGGTTTTCTTAAGCACTTCTTTGCTTTCTAGTACAAGATACTCTAGGTTCAGATGGTATATTCCTTGTCTGAGTATAGAATCATTTATTTCTCCAAGGAGTACTGGCTCTTTTCATTGGAGACACTGAAGTCTGAGTGTAGATGGACTTGTTGCTTCTAGGGAATTAGTGCTTTTATTCTCACTGGACTGTGAGAGATAGAAATGTGTATCATGTATACAAACCCATTATACACACATCTATGTTGTGTAGGTTAGTGTGTAACTGTATCTGTCTTAAACTAAACATGAGTTCACACTAATGTCTTTAACTCTAACCCACTAGCACAGGCGTCCTCGAACTACAGCCTGTGGGCCACATGCGGACTGCCTAGGACATTTATCTGGCCTGCCAGGTGTTTTTGCCACCACTGCCTGTCCCGCTTATCAGCCAACTTGTCCTGAGGTCCACAGTCCAGCCTCCAGTGGTCTGAGGGACAGTGAACTGGCCCCCTGTTTAAAAAGTTTGAGGACCCCTGCACTCGCACATGGGTCATTCTAGCCTCCTCCTCTTGCTTATTTCTATACTTTCATTCCAACTACATGGAACCTGGTCCCCACTGTCCACCAATCATTCACTTAATGCCCAGTTCCATGTATCCTTTATCATTATCTTAGCTAGAAAAGTATTTTTGGAACTTGATCTACCAGTTATCATAGGTATTGAGAGTTATTCCAAGGTCAATCACATAGCCTTGCTTGCTAGTATGACTATAAAAACTACAGATTTCAGAGTCACCCTGTTCTGGCCAGTTAGCTGTGTGACCTCAGTAATTTTCTTAACTTTAACTTCCTGGAAGTTCAGTTTCTTCATTTAGAAAATACAAATCATAGTAAAAACTTGGCAGGCTTTGGTGTTCATATATGCTTTGTTTGTAAGTATGTTTATTTGCTGCTGGAAATGATCTAGTAGAGCATGAAAAAACAAAGTATGATGTGTAAGCAAGCATGGCTGCCTGCTGGTGTGAAGGCAAACAGTGATCAGACTGAGCATGTGCGTGAGGAGGCTGGCCTTGGAGAGGAGTAAGACATGTCCCTCTATACACAGAATGCCGCCAGCATGGCCGTGGCTTCCCCAGCACATTCAGCTGCTAAGGTGCAGGCATGGAGGAAGACAGGGCTTATCCACAGGTGATGTTTGGCCTGGGATAAAAAAGAGAGGCAGGTCTAAGAACTTTAAGGGTGTTGGAGTAAATTATAAAATCTAACTGGTTAAAAGTAGATGTGAATAAACAATACCGATGATAGAGAATTAGAAAGTGCCAAGGCGAATGAACTGGACCTTTCTTGGGGTCCACGTTGGTGGGAGTTGCTTGACTAAAGCAAGTGAAGTGGAAGCACAGGAGACGGTGAGGAGGGAGAAGCCTGATGTGTGTCGGCATGATGAAGGCCGTGCACTTGTCAGGGAAAGCGGGACCTTTGGGATGACCGTGGGAATGGGCAGCTGGGATTGGATTCAGAAGGAAGAGGCCAGGATATAAGGTAGACATAATGGATATAACATATAAGATGGACATAAGGATATAACAGGGACAGGAAGAGGTGTGGCAGGGAAAACAGTGAGCCAGGAGCTGAACTCCGCAGAGAGTGAGAAGGATCACTGGGTCGATAGATGACAACCGCGAGGAAAATGATGAGTCACACAGTCCTGTGAGACGAAGGTGAAACAAGCCAGGAGTTTTGAAGAGGGAAGAGGAACAAATGGTTTGGAGCGTCCCCGAGGTACTTGACAAAAACAAACTGTGAGAAGACTGCAAGCGAATGATGTCCTCAGAGGATAGCCTGGCTTAGAGAAAAAAAAAGAAGGAGCCATTCAGAGAAGAGTCCAGGAGAGTGAGGGCTGACAAACCCGGAGCTGGGAGCAGCACTGGGGAGCTTGGTGGGAATGGGAGCTTGGTTCAGCTTAGGAAACGCGTGAAGTCTGCATGAGGGGATTAGTGTCGAGGAATCAGGGCTGTGTGGAACGGTGGGATTGGACAGATGTGGACGGGGCAGTCACCTTCACAGGTTTCAGTGGTTGCCCACTCTGACAATTGTGGGGGGATATTGCCCTAAAGAGGGAACCTTAGACCGTGGGAAATTGAGCCTCTGTAGCTTCATCTGTTAAATGAAATGAGGGAGCCTCATTCTCAATTAACCAGATTTAATGAGACAGATATGTAATGCCAGTTATTTCAGCATAGATGTCATTTTTAAAAATCTTGAGTCTCTTCCCTCTTTTTCCTCTGGCTGCAAGGAAACAAAAGTCATCTGGGTCTAGTGACTTAGAACAACTGGCTCCATCTAAGTATTCTGTTTCTATAAAATAGGCTTCTTATTAAAACAACAAAATATTCACATTAACTACTCTTTGATAATTCCAGGAAGGAGAAGAGTCTCTGAAAAAAAAATTGAAGTTGCCCTCTGATAGTCTAAAGCAGTGGTTCTCAACCTGTGGATCGTGACCCCTTTGGACTATATTAAAGGTTAGAGTAGTAGGATTACAGGGGTGAGCCACCATGCACAGCCTTGGTTTTACTATTTAAAGTAGACCCCTAAGAATAGTACTGAGATGCTGTCTGGTGTGCTAAGCCCAGGAAAGCTGTGTTTTGCCTTCTGGAGAAAATCTTTGGGTTGCATTAAAGCATTTGAAGCTGCATTCCTACAGGAATTTGTCACAAGTGCCATACTTAATATTTTCCTTCACTATTGCATAATAATATAACCGTGATCTTCATTTTTTGAAGGTTCTTTATTTGTAATTGCCTACCTGCTTATGATCCTAACACTTGGGAATCTTTCACAGTCTTTGTTGGATGTGTGCACCGAGTCGCCTGGTGACCATGCTCCCAGCTGAGGCCCAACAACCAGACACTCTCACTGTGGGTTTTAGCGCTCCTACTGTAAACTTTGTCCTTTTCATGACTTGCTATTGTTATATTTTTCATTTTTATGCTTTTGGCTGATGGTTTTACTATTTATTCATTTATTTGCTTATTTACTTATTTTTGTGACAGAGTCTTACTCTGTCACGCTGGGTACAGAACTGTGGCATCATAGCTCATAAGAATCTCAAACTCTCTTGGGCTTGAGTGGTCCTCTGGCCTCAGCCTCCCAACTAGCTGGGATTACAGGTACCTGCCACCATGCCTGGGGTAGTTTTTTTCTGGTTTTTTTTTTTCCTCCAGTGTAGACAGGGTCTTGCTTTTGCACAGGTGGGTCTTGAACTCCTGAGCTCTAGCAATCCACCTGCCTCAGCCTCCCAGAGTACTAGGATTAGCGGGGTGAGCCACCATGCCCAGCCTTGGTTTTGCTGTTTAAAGTAGACCCCCAAGAATAGTACTGAGATGCTGTCTGGTGTGCTAAGCCCAGGAAGGCTGTGTTTTGCCTTCTGGAGAGAAGCATGTGTCAGGCGAGCTTCATTTAGACATGAGTGATGGTGCTGTTGCTGTGAGTGCAATGTTAATGAATCAACAATATGTATTAAGTAAGGTGTCTTTAAACAGAAACACACATAACATAGCAGTGACATAAAGCAGTGTGTGTGTAATGATCAGTTGACAAAAATGTAGTGCAAGGCTCGAAGACACTTCCCCTTGTGTCTCTCCTAGGAGCAATGGTTCAGTATTTGCTAAGTCAGCATTTGCAGTGACTTTATAGATGATAACTGCTGCAAGTAATAAGAGTCGACTGTAGTTGATGGTAATTCCATTCAAGATGGTTCCCTCACATCGCCTTCCACTGACCTGCCAGCAAGGGGTAACCTCACGCCTCTTTGGGAAGCAGCCCAGGAGCCTAGAACAGAAAGAGGAACATGAGAATTGCTCCACTGTTTTTAGGGCAGCTGAAAAAAAATGATGCTTCTCTTTGAACATTGACTATTAATTGAGAACGAGGCCAGCGGGGGAGATCTCAGAGTATAGGCATTCTTCCAGCACATTGATAGGGAGTTTTCTCTGTGCCAGCTTAAGTGCTGGGATCACAGAAGTGATTTAGATAGGCCCCTGCCCTCAAGGAGCTCCTTTTATCCCTGCCTTCTTCTCTCCCAGCTCCCAATGCATAAAATGTTGAATGTGTACTAGCCATTGTTGAGGTGCATTACATATTTTGTCCATTTAATCTGCATTATGACCAAGGAAGAGGTACTATTATTACTACTGTCACTTTTTAGAGGACGTCACAGGGGTTAGACAACTTGCCTGAATTCAGGTAGTGCTTAGAAGAACCAGGAATTGGGCACAGACAGTACAGCTACGGATTCCTGGGCCCACAACCATGCATCTGTCCTGTCTTCTGTAGTTGGAGACACAGATGCAGAAACAGGATGCAGGAGCTGTCTGCTGGGGGCATTCATAGGGACAGAGAAAATCCAGAGGACAAGCCCGGAGGCCAGCTGTACCTCCACTTGCTTTAACACTAGTGAGAAAGAAAAGGCATGAAGTAAAGACTTTGAGAACTATCCAGGCTCAGAGAGATCAGAGTTCCAAACTATAGTTGTGCATGGGCTATGAGGGGGCCTTGTGAGCCCAGCCTTCAAGAAAACAAACTTTCATCCAAAAAAAAAGCAATCACTCTGGCTTGGCTGTCCCCACGGAGTGTGATTAAGTGCAGTTTGAATGTACTTTCCATCAGCATTGACTTTTAAGCACGATTCTCCTGCTGCTAATATGAAATAAAAGCCAGGTTTATGTAGAAGAAAAATAAAACATCAGTGCTTTGAGTGTTCTTAGGTAAGTTCAAATTTTCATCATTATTCTCACTCCCACACACAGCTCCTGAAGAGGGCAGTTTATAAGTCAGCAAGAATATTATATATCAATGGGATATTCAGAGCTAGAGGCTGAGAAAAATTAGGCAGATAGAGGCATTAGTGTATGTCTGAGTCTTCCTCTCATGAGCTGAGCTGATAAATTCAGAAAGCATTCTCACACTGGAGAAATGAGGCTCTGAGATTCCTGGGCCCCTTGCTAGGTAGTCACAGGTAGTGTGGACATCATGCTATGGTGCTTCATCTCCGCCTGCTGTGGAAAGACCCACTGTGATTCATGGGTGCTCCTAATAAATCTTCCGGTATGGCACCTGAAGGCCTTCCATAACTCAGTACCTAGAATAGCAATGCTGGATTGCAGAGGGTGGCTTCATCCATGTCCCACGTCTAGTCTCTCTCCCTACTCAGGATTGGCTCTCTGCCCATTGTTCTGGGACTGCCTCATGACTGCAGAAACGCAGAGAGGCTGCCGTTGCCTGGGTGGAAGCTCCTAAGTTCTTATGTAGGCAAATGAAACCCATAAAAAAAAATGGTCAAAAAATGAATAAAACAACATTGGAAATCCCACAACAAAAGTGAGATTCAAAACAACAAAAGCAAACTTGCAAAAGTGCTGAATTCATATTAGAAGACAGTAATTCTGATGTTCTTAACACCATTAAAATGGGATCTTCCAAGTTTTAAGTTTAAGGAATGCCTTGCTTCACAGCCACGTGTGTGCATTGCCTAAACGACATTTCCAAGTTTCAGCTACTGGAGAGAAGTTCAAGGATGCACCATTGGTACTTTGTTTACAAATCTATTCCTAAAGCTCGTCATTAGTTTTAAGTAGGTTTAATGCCTTGAGTTGAGACTGAATAAATGAAAATGTGCCTAAATTTTTCCTGCCATGTTTTGGTTTCACCCGTCTTGTTTACGGCAGCAGTTAAAACTCAGACAAATTAGTGTTGCACTACTGGTCACAATGGAGGCTCTTGATTGGTCCAGCAAGTGATCATTCTTCACAGTGAGTTTGAAAAAAGACCTGGTCTACAGAACCATCGATTGTACTACCTGGCTTTGAGTATTAAGCAGTGGTTTGTCTTCAGCTATATGGGAAGCATGAAGAAAACTGGCATTTTGTGTGCCAACCCTGATTGTTAGTCCTTGTCTGAAACTGTGTGTTGGAAAGAATGCTGAATCCCAAAGTGACTCAGTAAGGAGCACTAGCACGATCGGTTAGCAACATCTGCCGTGAATGCTGGTGAAAAGAATTGGGGACAGTTGAGATCTGGACTTTTTATTCCTGCCTTAATGCTATAGGATTTGGAAGCCAGGCCTACTGGGGACCCCCACTGTGAATGTTGAATGGACCATGTTCTTCCCAGACCATCAGGCTGAGATAGGGAGAAAGTGTATCTTCCCGTCTGTTACACCCTGCTGGTCACTCCTCTCAACCCACCAAGGCTTTTGTGAGCATCTGTCCCCATCTGAAGCCTCATGTTTTTCCTTGAGAAGAAAAATGAGAAGAATGCAGCTTAAGGAGCAAATATAGACAAATGAAATTTTGGAGCAAGCCCAGTTTTATGATGCTAGTCTGCAAGGTGTCTCTGATACAGACTGCTTCTGTCCTGGGCTCACAGTCTCAGCCCACAGAATCCAATGCCTTGGTTTACTAAAATCTCTGGGTCTCAGGGCAAGATGAAAGTCTGTGGGTGTTGAAGGAACAGTGAAGGACAGGGAGAAAATCTGAGCTTCACCAAAGCGGAGGGAGTTTCAAGCAACACCAATTACTGAAAGAAGTTGATGATAGATGAACACATATATCCTTTACCAAATGAGAATATACCTATGTCTCAGCAGGAAGGCTGTTAAAAACCACTTTGTTGCTTGTCTAGAAGTTTTGCTGTGCCCAAGGCTAGGAGACAGGAAAATCTTGGAAAGCACAAGGGAAACCTCAGTAATTTCTGTTTTGGTTGGCTGGAGAAAGGGCTTTGCCATCTTTCCACTATTTTTATTTTTATTTTTTTGAGTGTGTTCTTTTGCTACTTTTATCTGTACTGGCCTTATCTAAAACCTTGGAAGACAAAAAATCCAGAAAATTAATGGAAGAATCCGAAAGCATTTCTTCTATGTAATATCTCAACTTCACACTTGTACTGAGCCTTGGAGGTGTGAGAATTGAGATGTGTCTCAGAAGCTCCAGCACAGGAAAAATAGAACCATGAGAAGAACAGCCTCAGGAGAGAACCCTAGAAGATTGCCTTCCTAGAGAGGGGAGGAGAGGGGAGATCTGGGAGGAGGGAGGGTATCTGGGGGCACCTCTCCTAATGTGCATGACGCAATGGTACATTTCAAAACTATTAAGAAATAAGTATAATTGTGATGGATGTGTTACTCAGTTCAATGTAAGCATTTCACATTGTATATCGAAGTGGTACCCTGAACCCCATAAATGCATCAATGTACAAAGTTATGATTTAATAAAAAAAAAAATTGCCTTCCTAGAAGGTGTAGCTTATTCCTGGACTCTGGTTCTGTGAGTTGAAATTATACCCACATTGACATCCATTAGCTCCTGCAACATAAACTTGTCATTTGTCCTTAAGAAACAGGCTACATAAAAATGGGGAATGAACTGGAGGCAGAGGAAAAGGGGAGGGAAATGCCATTTAATGCCAAATCCTGTGCTTGGTGCTGAAAAGACTCTTTGATGTGACCCAGTGGCTGCCCTCAGGTAGGTAGCTTGCTGTCTGACATGAGAGTAGTCTCAAGCACACAGGTGACTCTGAGACCCAATACCGGAGGCACTGAGAAGGGCTCTGGACCTTCAGAGGAAGGAGAAATCACCCAGCATAGGGCTGGGCCAGGGATCTATAGAGGAACGAGCGTGGATATGTACGCATGCGTTCACTCAGTATTACAGACCTCACGTCAGGCGCTGGGGACACAGAGATGACTAAAGCTCAGTTCTTCCTTAGGAAGTTCAAGGAGGCCTGGAACAGGAGCTCGCCTATGGAGAAAGCATTTTATACTGTTGTAGGTGCCACAGTAGATCTGATGGGCATGGAGTGGACAGGCAGGATGAGTGCTGTAGGCCTCTGTGTGGCACTTCAGAGCACACTGGAGAATGGCACCTCTTCTGGGCAGATGCCACCCACTGGCATATGGCTGGGTGAACAGAGGTCTCACTGGGAAAATTAAGAAAAGAGGGCCCAGTTTCTTCTGGCCCCAGAGTATCCAGCCATGGTATTGACTTAGCCAGTGAGCCATGGGCATGCCCAGGTGCCCTTGAACAGGGTGCCACCTGCTCAACTGCACGTGGTACCCTACTGGCAGTGGGCTAGAAGCATGTCGTCCATATCCTAGCTGTGGTGCTGTGTGACCTTCTTCAACCCACTTGACTTCTCAGGTTCATTTCCTATATGTGCAGGATGGAAACCATACTGGACACCTGCCCCGATTGCTATGAGCAGCAATCAAGTGAGTTAATGTAAGTAGTGGTTCTTTGGATCCTGGAAGGCTCTATACATATATTAAATATGTTATTCAGTAGAGACTTATCTATTGATTAATTGATCAGGAAAGTCTTTAATAAATTTGCTAGTGGATAAACATTCTACAGGGCCTCTTTTCTTTTCTCTCTCTCTCACACACACACTCTTTCTCAGACTCACACTTCCCTTTCACACTCACACCTCCCTCTCACTCTCAGCCCTGCCAATTCACAAGCTTACTCCTTCTTTGCCGAGAAACTCCCTTGTTTTCAAGACTTTAGTCCAGAGGCAGGTTTTCCATGGATGCAATTTAGAACCTAATAGTGTCCTTTGGTGTGTACCTTGCTTAGTTTCTTGCAGAAAGGATTTTTTTTTTTTAAGAGGACATAGAAAATAAACAGTCAGGAAGTGTTTGTCCCCAATAGCTTTATTGGAAAGCATTATTGGGCCAAATGAACCAAGTTGAACATTTGCATTAATTAAATTGACCATAAACCCAGCTTAATGTTTCATTTCACCTTTCTCCTGGCACGATGGTGCCTGAGTGGTTTTGGAACTCAGATACATACCCGCTGGCAGGAATGACTGAGAGATCAGTGACAATCAATGCTTGTAATCAAAGAAGATTAAACTTGGTATTAATTAAGGGAAGTCTTATGGTCAACACTGATGTGGGGCAGAGTGTCCCAAGCCTGTGGTGCACTGACAGAACTGGAGGTAATTAAACAGTGCCCCCTCGTGGAAGGAAGAGTTTTTCTTATTGTTGAGTTAAATTCTGTGCGCACAGCCTCAACTGTTGAACCACGGGACCACATGAAGCGTTGTAGAAAATTAGTACTGTGTAAAACCCAGCTCCCAACCTGCATACCCAGGGTGCTTCTGGCCCCAAAGGAGTTAGAAGAAGGATTGAGAGAGAGCTTATGCCTTGGTTCAGATCCCAGCTCTGTTGGTCACCAGGGGTGGGATCCTAGCAAAGTTAATTGTTTGAGTCTCAGTTTCCTCAGGGAGGTTTAGTGAGGATTTGATGAAGTCTGATGTGGTAGAGACAGAAAGAAAGAGGGAGAAAGTACAGGCTGGTTTCTTAAGCAACTGTTTGCTGGGTTCCCATTTTTACAGGCAGGAATGAGCTTCAAATCTAATCTGTGTGGTACATGCTATTAAGCCCATTTTTCTGGATTAACATGCCAAGGAAAATAGAAAAGAGTATGTACTGGAACTGATCCAATGCCCTTGTGAGTGAGGGCGTGATGGCTGCCATTTGGGGGAGACTGTGTGTCCACTAAGTACACCATTCACTCACCGGGAATACTCAGAACCTCCAACACAGGTGAGGAGATGGGCACTAAGGGAGGTGCAGGGATGTATGAGAGCCCGTGCCGCACACCCACGTGCATGCATGAGTGCAAGAAGGAAAACTTGTGAAAGTAAAATTGGTTGTGCTTGTATCTCACAGACCACCACTTGGCCCAGAGCCCGACTCCTCCCCACTCTGCTCTGGGCATGCCTGTGGGAGAGGAGGTTTGGTCACCCACTTTGTCAGCTGCCTTTGGGACACAAATGAGACAATGTCTTTGGTTGGGAGATGCCCACAGTCTAGTCACGAGGGCAGAATTTATAAGCCTGAAATAAGCTGAGAATAGAAGACAACATATGAACCACTGTCAACCCCATTGTCTCTGAGCCAGATGAGTCACACTTTGGACCAGTAAAAACATGAATCCTCTGCTTAAGGCTTGGTTTTATGTATATAGGAGGATGGGGGATGGGAGGGCTGGGGTGGTGGCATGTCCACCTTGTGGGTCTGAGGATCTACTCTGGTCTAGGAGGTGATAAGCGCCACAGGGACACTCAGCATTTCCAGATGATTTTGTTACAGCACACAGAATGGGTGGAGCTTTATTTTACTTGAAAACACACCTGGTTGCTGATAGCAGAATTCTGCCACCTACAGTCGAGAGTGGTCCAGGGTCCCAGGGAATGTCTTGCAGCTCCCTCATCATCGCCACCCATCCCCACCTGTCCTGGGAAAATGTGTGTGTTTGACCTCTTGTCCTAGCGCAGACACAATTTAGCAACATTAGATAGTCCTGCAACAAAGTAATAATTTCAGAGGAATTACTCCCTAAAGTAGGCATGCCAGATAATTCTTCAGCAGCATCTCTGGGTGATTTCCTTCCCAGGGAGCGGCATAATTACTTTGCACTGGCTCACCAAACAGCTGATGGCTCGGTGCATCATTGCCCCCAATCGAATGGATTTAGAGCACCATTGCGTTCTGCCATCATTTAATCCCCAAATCTCTCAGAGGTCACCTCTGTTCACGAGGGTCCCAGACACAGGAGGGCAACAGCCCAAATGCCAGCTAATGGCCGAGAAGGAAAGAGTGAATAGTAGGTTATTCTTTGTGCTTCTGCTCATCTACCTCCCCTCCAGGCTATTCATTTATGTCATTGAAATGTGTCTTAGTCCTTTTGGCTGTTATGGCAAAATAACTCACACTGGGTAATTTATAAACAGAAGGAATTTATTTCTCACAATTCTGGAGGCAAGGAAGTCCCCGATCAAAGTACCTGTAGAGTCAGTGTCTGGTAAGGGCCAGTTTCTCATAGACATTGTCCTCATGTGATGGAAAGGAAAGGGACACAGGAGCTCCATCAGACCTTTTTGGGGTTGTTTTGTTTGTTTCTAATGTTACGAAGATTTCCACCTAGGTTTTCTTCTTTTTTGTTTATTTTTTTTCTTTATTAAATCTGCCTCTTTTGTGAGGGCACTAATCCCATTCACAAGGGTTCTGCACTCATGACCTAGTCACCTCCCAAAGACCAAACCTTCTCATATACCATCACTTTGGTGAGTAGGTTTCAACATGTACATTTTAAAGGGACATAAACATTCAGACCGTAGCAAAAGGTCTACCTGATCATTAGCATGCGAAGCTGCTGGCTAGGCCTCACTAGTTTTAAAAAGAAGGAAAACTTGTGAAAATAAAATTAGTTGTGCTTTTATCATTCAGACACCAAAATGTGTGGGTCTCAGCGGAGGCAAAATGTGTTTACTTAAAACAGTGAACACTTAGCTTCTAGAATAAAAGTGCATCCAGAAATCACTGAGTTCTCCAGCCTGCTTGCTTATTCTTTCTCGTTAGTGGAGGTAACAGCGGAGTGTGGAGCAGCTGCCACGGCTGTCTCTCAAAGTGAATGCCATTTACTTTCCACCATTCCAGAATCAGGGTTTATATGTCAAGGAAGGGGAAGGGAATTGCGAAGAAGCAGCTGAATCAAGGACAACCTTCCTGTTTTTATCTTGTTCATGCCTGTATTCCTAGAAAGCCATGGAAAAATGGGGGAAAGTAAACATAAGCAGTTTTTGAACAAGTTAGATCAAGGTCCACATGCCAGCTCCTCTAAGACTAGCTGAGTGACCTTGGGCAAGTTACCTGGTTTTTCTGGTCTCCGTTTCTTCCTCTCGGGTAGGAGACACAGGGCAACAAGGTGACCGATATGTGTGGGCTGTGACTGAGGTCAGCAGTGGGTGCCTCACAGGATCAGTGTGAAGAGAAGTAGACTCTTTATGGGAAAGGGCAGGTCTAGAATGCAGGAGCCAATCAGTGAGGTCAGAATAATGAGAACGACGATTTAAACTTTTACATTTCATTGTGTTGAGTAGTAGATGAGAAATCATAAAGTTTAAGGAAGGTCGTGATTGGCAATGTTCCTTTTCAGTCTTGGCTCCGTTTTGAAAACCGTGAAGGAAGTTATCTCTTGCACGGTACACCCCCACTCACATCTCTCCTTGACTCTTTCATTTCGTCTCTGGTCATTTGTGATACATTTAGATGCAAAGAAGCAACCAAGATGAGGGGAGCATCTTCTCCAGATTTTGAGGGCAAACTTCCAAAAACTTTGCCTTGGAAATCATATACGTTATCTTTAAATTTGTGCAGCCTGGAGCATACCCTCATTCCCCTCTTCTGCAACGTGTTGGTCATCCACCCTGCTGCGAGATGCTTTTTGTCATGTTAAATTCGATTAATCCTCACAACGTGTTATACTGAGAAAACTAAAGCTTCACAGGTATATGTGGCCTCAGAATCGATACAGGAAAGTGAACCTCAAAACTTGGGTCTGACTGCAGGGTAAAGCAAAATCAAGTTTATTGAAATAAAACAAAGAAACAGAAGGAAAGCCTTCCCCTAGGCCAAGCAGCAGCTATCTCCCAGAGTAACAGAAAGTAGTCCTTTACGAGTGTCTGGGGTCTTATTTTAGACCTTCTGTTTAATTTTAAGTTAAGTTGAGGGAGGATTATTCATAAGATTTCTGGGAAAAGAGTAGGAAATTTTTAGAATCAAGGGTTCTTCCTCTTTTTAAACCATGCAGGGTGACTTCCAGGAGTTGCCTTGGCATTTGTAAACTGTCAGGAGAGTTTCTTTTAGTATGTTAATGCATTGCAAACAGAGTATAATGAGCAGTCAGGGAACCCGAGGTGTTTTCTGTGGCTATCTTGGTTCTAACTGGTTTGGGCTGGTTTCTCTATCACCTCCTATTTTCAGAGACCTGGTTCAGGCCTTATGACTCCTTATCAGGCAAGGCCTGCTGGTTTCCTATCTCAATACGAGTCTAAAAGTCGTATTTTTCTATATCACACATAAGTTAGGATAAAAATACCAAAGTACTAAGGAGGAAAATCTATATAAGCAGCTGTGTGATTCAGTGAGCTACGTGTTGGAACTCCAGGGCCTGGTGTAACGTGGGTGCCCAGTGGATGGCTGTGCTGTCCCCCCTATGATAGTAAGGGCCGCCTCAGAAATCCCACAGACAAGAGACCTCAGAGTCACTCATCCACTCTTCTGACTCACAGTAGTAGATGTCACAGCACTGGAAAGGCCTTCCACAAGTGGGATCCTGGTATTTAGCCATAGGAGGGTGTTTTATAGTTGATGGGTTCACGTCACTAAGAAAAGCATCCTCACTCCCTGTGACTTTCCCGGGATCTGGCTGAATTCTAAAAGGAGACAGGGGATGTTTGGTGATAGAACTCACAGTGAGTGCCACAGGATTGAGGCCACCAGCATCCTCAATGACATGGTTGTGCACAAGTTCTAGCTCAGCCTCCTCCTAGCTCCAGGGCAGCAGCCAGAGGAGCCAGCCTGCTGCTCCGTAACCTCTGGGACACGCGGTGTGCAGACATCAAGCTCAGCATATGGGTCACACTCTGGGCCTTTGAGCCCCTCCCACATTCTCCTCGTGAGCGGGTTAGAATGAATGTTACATCTGCCAGGGAAAGGTAACATGAGTCAACAAGACTCTGCCTCTTACACAGGAAGCGTGATGCTTTTCCTGAGATAAGAGCCCAAGAAGAACTCTGACTGAGAGCAATTTAGATAGAAGACCCCTGCTGCTTATGGGGAGGCTGGACCAGCTCCCCCAAATCTGACAGATGCTGACCAGCTCTGTCCATTCAGCTCATCTTGTTATTAGTTATTTGTGTATTGGTCCTGTTAGGACTTACTTTATAAGACTGGCAACCATGGGCAGCATCTGCAGACAGTAAAAGCTGAGCAGAAAGCAGAAAGAGCTGTGCCCACTGGCTCTGCAAAGCCTGGGCATGGGGAGAGTTAAGATAGGGCAGTTCCATCAGGCACGGTGTTCGCCAGGTCCTGGAATGGGAGGCAGAGTGGGCAGTGTCCCCAAGGTGCTCCAAGCAGCATCTTGAGAGAGGCAAGTGTGTTTATCTTCACAGAAGTAACTCAGAGTCTTGGTCTGAGAGGCAAATAGTCTCATCAGATCTGGGGAGAGAGGATAGGCCCTAGAGGAGAAAGAAGCCACGGGGTTAGAGAGGCAAAGAGCAGGCACAGGTCACAAAGCCATGGGCAAGGTGAGTCGCAATTTAAATGGGACGTGGGAACAGATTCAGACAGGGGCTTCTGCGCAGCAGCTACTCATGTCCAGGAAGGAGGAGGCCTGCTGTGTCCTGGGGGCCGGAGAGAGCACAGTAAGCCGCAGTGTCTTGTGCCTTCACTATTTAGCACCTGAGTCTCATGTTCGGAGGAGGGCTTTGGGGATCCTTTTCTCATAGGTAGAAAGATGGAAGTCTTTCTCTGCATTGAGTCTGGGACTCAATGCAGCCATCCCAGGGCTGCCCTTAACCAATCACTGTCTAGTGAAGAAGTCAGTCTGGCCCCTTGCCTCAGATTGGGACGATTCTGAGATGTAGGTTACACTCCAGGGTCCCCTCACTCCCACCCCTACCCCAAGATCAGGCTGAAGCCACTTCCATGAGACTCTGCCTAAAATCACCCCCTTACTTGACTTCCTCCCTTCCCGACCCTGACACCCCATTCCCTTACAGGTCTCCCCTGCAGTGGTTTCTTCATGAATCACTTTCACAAGAGCCTGCATCTCAGGGTCTGCTGAGAGGAAGGAAGCCCCACATAAGAAGCCATCTGGCTCTATGTCCATGACGCCCCACCACCTCACGAGGGCTTCCTGGATGCTACAGGCTGCCCTCAGGGCTGGAAGGGTAGGAGTCGGATGTGCCAAGGGAGCATTAAAGACAGGAACAGCATGAACAAAGATCAGGAAACGATGACCAGAATGAGTGACCACTCCCCAGAGAGGAGGGAGGTCTAGCTACCTAGGCTCTAACATGGGTTGTGTCGAGATGCTGGAGAGAATCTACTTTCCATATTCTACCCAGAGAGCAAAGAATGTACCTTGCTTCCCCCACCAGGCATTGCTCCAAGGGCATGGGAACAGGTGTCACAGGTGGAGGCTGGCCCTCTTGTCTGGAGGATGAACCAGCTGATGGCACCTTACTGATTCACAGGTAGCTGGGGATCATGCGTGTCCCCTCAGCGCCCAACCTAAAGGCTGCAGAGCCCCCTTACCTTCCAGCAGGCAGGCTTTTCTTTGGTGTTTTCATTCCCACGCCCTCCCGCTCACTTTAGGAGTCCAGTTATGAGGAAGGGGCTGCAGCAGAGTGAAGGAAAAGTAGCTACCCTGAGAGTCTTCTGAACGTGGCTTTCCTCTAAGATGAGGATTTGGATGCAGGTGGTTTATTCTGGAGGTGGCCCTCCCTCTGGGAAGCTCACAGGTAGGAGTGGAAGACCTGAGCAGGGAAGGGTGAAAAGTCGTCAAAGATGAGGTGATGAACAGGTGACTGCTGTGGGCATCCGGGCTCCATCCCATCAGGGACCCTCCGAGAAATGATGAGAGTGACCAACAATCCCGCTGTTCCCAGACTTCCCCAGTTTACTACCAAAAGTCCCACATCCTCAGAATCCCCTCCATCCCTCACACACTGCTTGGTTGGTCACCAGTGTCATGACAAATGGCAAACAATTTGCCCAGGCCTATCCCTCATTGATTGCCTCTAGAAGTGGACACTTCTGAGCCCTTTCACACAAGCTGTCATGGCACTGAGGAAAGCCTGCAGGTGGAGGGGCAGCGAGATGCAGGCCCTGGAGGTAAGAAGCCGTCCATAGGTGAAGTCAGACATGAGGGGACACGTCTGAATAATGTCTGGCACGACCGCCTGCAGTCCCTCGGGTGCTTTGCATCCATGAAACCACTTCATTGTTCCTGGGACTCTGCAAGGCGGGTGAGATAAATTGCAGGTCTGAGGAGTTGAGTTTCTTCCGCCAAGGTCATTGGCTTTGTTCTTACTGGGGAGCTGCGTCCAGCTGCATAGCCCACACTCCTTGCTTTTCACTTGTGGCCTCCATCTATCTGTTTATCCTCCAGCAATCTCCAATTGCATCTGGGCAGAGACAGATTCCTTCTGAATAGTTCTGCAGATGACTGCTACAAAGAGAGGCTATTGAAAGCCATCCTCGAATTTAGTTAGCAATAGCTCACCTTGAAAAATAACAAGGTTAAGGCTGAAGAATGTTCTATTCAATTCTGTTGTAATTAAGAGAACTTTTCCGCACTGCATGCTGCATAATTGAATTATACCACCAATTAATTTTGTAAAATAATTATTTGTAGATTTGTTTCCCTTACTGGCACACTTTAAAAAAAAAATAATATACTTTGCCACTTAATAAAGCGGATAGATGTGGGGGTAGAGACAGTGGAGGAGATATGTTTGTGCCAGGTGGTTCCATCATCACTATTGATGGCACAGTCTCTTTATTCACCTCAAAGACACTGCAATTAATAGAAATGGAAATGAAGGTACATCCGTGTTATGTGAGGCTTTATTGAAAGAGGAAATAAACAATATATGTAGACAAGTAATAATTCTTTCTTGGCCGTGACAGTGCTTTCAGAGGAAGGCTTAACCTGAATCTTAAACAGGCAGCCCAGGCTCTCCCTGCCAGGGTTGAAGACACTCACCTCAAAGACCCCCTAGAGAGCCATTAGTCAGGGGTTTGCCCCACTGGAAACAGATGCCCACTGACCACTGTGCAGCCAGCTGGGGCCAGGCTGTGAGCAGGACTGGGTGGTCCAAGGTGGCCTCTGCCTAGATTCCTTCATGTACTTGGTGTTCAACACTGAGGACCCTGAATGAACTACAGTGAGCCACAGATCCTGGGACAGTCAGGACCTAAATAATGAGGTGAGGGAAGTGTAGGCGGGCCCAGCTGGCAGGCACTCAGAATGTCATCCCCAGGCATGTGTGGTCCTCACTATGTGGCCCTGCCTCGGTCGTGCTCATGCCCAGGGCACCACCCTGGGAGGGGTTGCCCGCCACTCCCTTCCCTCCCCCCTCAGCCTTCTCCTCACCTGTGCGGCTTCTCTCTTACTCCGGGACCTAATGGCTTCTCTTTAGGACATAGCCTGCCCTCCTTTCATGATTCAGTTTACATAGCCATGTCCCCATCAGAAATATACACTCTATCCCCTCATTTATGTCCCCTGGCCCCCAGTGGGTGATGTGGCACAGAGTAGTGCCAGTTCACTGTCATCTGTTGGAGTGAACTAAGGTGGACTTCTCTGTGCATTTACACCCACCTCTTTGCCGGTGCCCCAAGGTGCTTTTTTTCTTAATTGACGTGTAATTTAGGTACAGTAAAGTGCACTCATCCTACAAGCACAGAAGAACTATTTTTTACATATCCACACAAGCACACAGCTACCACACAGGTAAAGATACAGAATATAGAATGTTTCCAGCACCCCAGAGAGCCCCCTCTTGTTCCTTCCAGCCTTTCTGCTGCCTGCCATCAGGATAATGTTCTCCTACTTTCTAGCACAGTCAATCAGCTTTGCCTATCCTAGAACTTCGTATGAATAGAATCACACAGCAGGTACATTTCTCTCAATGTTGTATCTGTGAGTCTCATCCCCATGGGCTCCCACGTTCTCTGCACCCACCCCCTGCAGGATGTGTGCTGAGTGAGCTCTTGCTCAGGAGGTAGGAATAAGCCAGGCCTGTAGGGACTCAGGTGCTGCCAAGAGCCCAGTGGCTCAGTACCAGGTCCGTGCTAGGTGACCAGAGCTCCTGCTGGGGACCTGGCTAAGTCTCAGCTGCCAAAGGCCTTGATTCTTTAAGAAAAGGAGGCATCGGGTATGTTCCTGGGAGGGGTTACAATGAGCCTGGAGATAAACGGAGGAGAGAGGAGCTGTCAGTGGTTGGCGTGGGCAAACCACTATTTGCTCTGCCATGGGTCACGACTGCTGTGACATAACCTGCCTTCGTGATTCCTGCACTAATGCAGCTCTGTCCCTGCTCAGGCCCTAACAAGGAGAAATCGGGAAAGCGGGTGACATCCGCTCAGCTGCAGTTAACCCCTCAAAGTCAATGGCCTGCCTTAAATATTTCTGTATCCGTGGCACCTATCAGATGCCTGGCACACAACTAAGTGCTGAGTAAATTTGCTCCCAATTGAACAAAAGAAGGAATTAAATGGGCCATCACTTTCACCCTTTGCTCCTCCAAAATGCCCTTGTCTGAGAAACTGATCAGGGCTCCTGTTCACACTGCCCAGGAAATCTGCACCCATCAGCACCCACTGGTCTGTCCCAGAGGCCAGCATGGCCTGGTAGGAGCACAGCAGGCTGTCACCTGCAGTTAATGCAGCCCCTTAGGGGCCTGCTCCACTCTTGTCAGTGCCTCCAGCCCCAGCAGAGGTGGGCCAGACAAGAGGAGCTTGGTGAAGAGGGGGGTCCTCCAGGTCTAATACTCATGTGGTCTCTTAAATAAAGGGGGGATTTAGGCAAAGAAGAAGTATTCAAAGTAGATTGCATTCTGAGATTCTAGAATCTTGCATAATGACATGTGTGCAAAAAGGAATAAATATTATCGTTTTAGTAGCCACAGTCTCTCCCTTTCCCCCGCCCCATAAATAGGATGCTGACCCTGTCATTTTGGGTCTTTTTTGTGCAGAGTCATGATAATGGGTAAGTGGAAAAATTGAAGGGAAGAAAATCTGGTTGGACTTACATGCATAGAAATAGACATAAAATGAGTAGTGGGAGAGAATAGGAAATATCCAGAAGGTACAAGGGGAGAAGGTGGCAAGAGGCAGTGAGGGCTGGTTTGAGAGGAAGTTTTCAAAGTTAGGAAAGTGAGGAAAAAGCAGCTGCTATGCCTGTCATGACCAGGGAAAGAGAATGATAAGAATGTTTTGTTGGTGCAGTGTGGATGATGGATGGTTCTGAGAGAGATCAGTAGACATTTGAATTTCTGCTCAATTGTTTTGGGTATAGAACTGGAGCTGCTTCTGGTGTGCCTGGCGCTAGATGGGATGTGGGGTGGGCTAGCTTTAAGTAGACTTCATGTGCAATGATCCACCTGCAAAGTGGCAGGTGAGATGAACAGGATATCACTGGGGGAAGGCAGTGCTGCTTTGGACAAACTTAGAGAGTTTCTGCTAGTGCCCTAATATGTCTGGGTCAGCCTGAGACTTTGTAAAACAGGTACTTTGGTACACTGAAACTTATTTGGGATGGCAAATAATTTTCATCCAAAAGCCTATCCAGATTCATTGGTTGAATCTTCCTAGGGTACTGTATTGAGAAGGATTTGAAGTAGGATCCAGGCTGTAATAAAGGTCTGATTAATATACTTGGTCATACCTGTCCTGGGTGCCATGGAGAGGAGAGTTGTGGTTGAGTTTGTTTAAGGTTCCTTTCAAGGCTCAAGGTCTAAGTATGAATCCATGCGTGTCCATGTGTGTGACAGCCTCCAAGGAGCAGGATGGAACATCTTTAAATACTTAAAATATTAATCAATGAGCATTGCAATATACTATGAACAAATCTTTTTATTTTAACAAATGTTTATTTAGTGCCTAAAACTGTGGCAGGTGCATTGGGCGATACCACGAACCAGAGTGCTCTTGCCCTCAGTGAGCTCACAGACTTTGAGGGCGCTTCAGAAATGAAAACAAAAGCAAAACAAACATCAGCTCACCTTGTTCTCACCAGCCTTGGGGCAGCTGGTGCCTGAGACAGTGTGCCCCGATGGCTCCCCCCGCCCACTAGGGCTCAGAGTTCTGCAGTCACGGCTCTTTTGCCTTTATCTCTCCATCCAGAAACACACACAGGGGAGGAGAAAATAATCAAACAGAAACCACTTCTGGTTACCTAATTACCTAACTCTGAGAGTTGTTTTTAGAATCCCATTCATAGTCCACTCATTGAGATTTAATAGAAAATAAGATCTTTGATTTTAAAACCTCAGTTGTCTGTTCCTCAACTCACGGATGATTAGAAGCAGCAAGTTTTGAGATTGGGGATGGGAAGTAGAAAGCCCTCGAAGGAGCCCTCTGATTGAGACAGTGAGAAAGGAGACTGAACACCACAAACAGTGTAAGGCAGACACGAAACCAGGGAAAGCTCAGCCTTAGGGTGCTGTCAGCCCCTCTCAGCTACTGACTCTCCAGGCACAAGCTGCCGTAGCTGCTCTCAGATTGGCTAACTGGTCCAAAGAGAACTGGAGCCTGGCGACAGTTACAAGTCAGGCACTTGGCTATGCTAATCCCGAAGAAATAAAATTTAATAGTGGGATTATTGGGGACCCTGGGCACACCAGCCAGAAACGGTGTGAGTGTAGGGTAGACGTGCACCTCGAACCACTCTGCTTTGATGATACTTTGCACAGTCCATGAGATGGCTCTGAAAGGTTCACCCTATAAAATAGCCTGGGTCTGGTGCTTCCTGGAGCACCACTCTCAAGCTCTTGGGGAGGCATAATTTGGTGGGGATGACCTGCTGAGCTAAGTTCTTCACACACATTCCCTTCAATCCTCACAAACAGGCTGTAGCCCAAGTGTACAGGTACGGACAAGTGGAAGGACTGGGGGCCCAGAGAACACGCAGTGCCCATCAACCACAGCTGCCTGTCCCTGCAGCCTGCTGCCATCTGTGGGATCAAAGGCCTGATGAGGCAGAACCTCTGATTCTTCAACAAGCTGAAAATTAGATCTTTCTATGAAATCTCCCAAGGGGAAAATATTGGCAACTAATCATCTATAGACCAAAGAAACTTCTGACTTTTTTTCTTTTTCTTTTTCTTTTTTCTTTTTCTTTCTTTTTTTTTTTTTTTGTGCCCACAGATTCCCTCTTTTGGCCCCACTTGTCACATCATATGTGATCTTCTTGGAGGGTACTATTATCCTGTATACACCAAGGAAAACATCAGCTTATAAAGTAGCCTGGTGAATTGTCATAGGTCCAAAGCTGGTGACCAGAGAAACTGAGTCTTGAAACTAGGTCTGTGTTCAGAAGTGACTCAGATTTTTCTTAACTGTGCTGTCATTCAGTACATGTATTACTTTAAAATTTCTGAGGGCATCTGGATTTTTTCCATTTGCAACCCATTCTGGCAAAGCTCAACACGGGACCATTCCCCCTCCAAAGAGCCTCCCAGCAGCTGTTTCCAGAGGGAAAGTGATTATCATTTCTCAAGATGGCTTTTTCCGCTCAACACAGGCTGTCATTTGCCCCAGCAATGACAACCAGAGGCTGCCCAGTGGAGCTGGGGAGGAAGTACCATCCCTAAATCATGGTATCAGAGCTGCTCTTTCACTATTGCAAACAGAGATATAGCCAACGGGCCCTTTTATTTAAAAAAAAAAAAAAAAGACCCATTTCATTATAGACAAGGCTCCAGAAACTAACATGGCAAACATTGCTTTCTTATTCTTTAAAAAGTAAAACATCACCAGCTCAAATGTGCTCCGCTGACGAAATTTTTCTTTGGTATTTATCAGCTGGAATTTGGTACTTATGACTTCCACGTGTTCACTCGTCTTTTGGACGATCAAAGCCTTTGTACCTCTGTAGATTGTGGGCACCTGTGCACGCACACACCAGCACACCTGGGCACTCACATTTGTGCACCAGCACATGTGCACACGGAACAGGTGATTAATGCTTCCCTCTCAGGGGGCTGATTATACTACCCTCATTTTATGGAGGAGAAATAGGGACTTCAAGAGGGAACAGGGATAAGTTCCCCCAGAGGACGGGAGGGCCAGCCTTATTCCCTGCACATCCTCCTTGTGCCTCTAAGGCACATCCCCCTTCCCAGGTCTTAGGGCCACACGTCCAGTTTGCTAAAGTTATGGACAAGATGGACGAGTCCAAATGGAAAAGCCTTTCCTCCTCAGACTGAAAATACCAAGCGTCAGTTGGAATTTGTTTTTCCAATTTACTTAAGGCACTCTTTTTTTTTCCTTTTAACTTCTCTCATTAATTGATAATGCTCTCTGCCCAATCTGTGTCTCCTATTGCTTCTCCCTTTAAAGCTGGGGGCTGGGAACTGGGTGTGTGGCATTTAAGTTATGACTTGTTTAGGAAATTGATATTGGCATTTTCTGCATGACTTGTCTTTCTTCAGTGAGTTACTTTGCTCTCAATTCTCTCTTAGAAGCTCCAACTGTAAAGGAGAAACAGGCTAATTAAAAATTGGAAGCTGGTAAATTTCACCTTGGGCGGCTAGTATGTGCTTTTGGCAGGAATTGATGCAATTATTTATCAAATAAAATTGTCATCCAAAAGAGCAGCTTTCTTTTCCAGCAAGAGAGAAAGCAGCAAGATATTTATTGTTGAAATAAGCCTTTAATCCAGAGATGAAGCAATGACATGTGAAGACCAGGTAGGCTTTTGTCAAAAGGAAGCGTTACATATATTTTAAAATGTAAATGCTGTTAGTTCTTTTTGAAATGGAAGACTAAATCGGGCTTCTAATTTATTGCTGAGGTAAAAAGCACTGTGCTAGGCCCACCATAATTACTTGTCAAATTGAGCTGAATTGAAAAAATGTCAAAACACCACCACCCTTAACCAATCTTTAAGGTAAAACAGCTGATTGTCGAGCTATTCCACATATATAATATTGATAGAGTCCTAAAGAAAATGCAGGAGTATTTGTTCTTTCCCTAAGAAAATCACATTATTCACAAACCACAGGGGGGCACGGGGTCAAATCCTTGAATCAGGGCTGTACACTGCACTGGGGCTTTCCTAGCTCAAGAGCCACTTCATCAGCATGTGCCCTGCCTCGGGTGCCGATTTTCTGTGGAAAGAAAAGCTCCAGCCGCACAAATCCTCCCTCAAAGTCAACGCAAACCTCTGAGCGAAATGGCTCATTCAAAATGCTTTGTTCTCTCATAATCTTCAAGTTCCATTTCTCAATGTAAAGACTCCCTCTGTCCACAGCCTGTGTTCACGAGCTTAGGGCAGCAGCCTCTGGGTGCCCTGCCTGCTGGTGGACAGAGCTGGGGCCCCTGGCAGGAGCCTGGGCTCAGGAGGGCCTTTGTCTCCTTCCAGCCCTTCTTGGCAGCTCTCTGTCCTATCCTGCCACCCCTCACCCTCTCACCCTGCCCTAAGAAAGCCCGGCCCGAGACAAAGTCTTGCCTGCAGGTTTCTTCCAGGAGACAAGATTGGGAGGCTGGGTGGAGTAAACCAGAGAACGAGGGAAAAGCAATACAAAAGTGTGCTCTTGAGTTGGTCCCTGCTGTGAGCCACGTGGAGCCATGCTGTCCAATAGAACTTTCTGTGATGCTGGGAATGTTCTCTGTGCTGTCCAAGATTATATTTACTAGCCACGTGTGACTAGTGGGTGCTTAAAACATGGTCCCTTAATTTCATGTTAATTATTTAAATCGCCATAGGTGCCTACTGACTACTGCATTGGATAGCACATGTGTGGACTGGGCTTTCAAGTTGTCTGCCCCCGTGGTGGAAGACGGCACCATTTATCCGCTGGCTCCAGCTCCTGCTGAGGCACGTGCTGATGGGATGCTCCGTGCTAAGCTGGCAGCAACAGAAAGGGCTAGAACAATGACTCTCAAGCATACACCAGCACCAGGGTCTCCCAGAAGGCTTGTGAAAGCACAGATTGCTGATTGCAACCCTAGGTATTCTGACTCAGTGGGTCTGGGGTAGAGCACAAACATTTGAATTTCTAACAAGTTCCCTTAATGCCAATGCTGCTGGAATTATTGACCTAAAATAAAAGGCAGGCCAGGGAGACGTGAGTTATAAGTAGGATACTGAACCAGTCTGGTTGGCCTGGGACCACAAGGGTTCCCAGAACATGAGAATTTCAGTGTCAAAACTAGAACCAACCCAGACAAATGGAGACAAGCAGATTACATTTACTGGAAGGCAGGAGGCATCCAGTACTGTGATCTGGGCCTGTGCATTTTGCAAAATGGAAAGTTTAGGCTTAGCCAGCTGTTCTCCAGAGAGTGTTTGAGAATCAGGGGGTGTTGTAATGCTATGAAACCTTAGTGCTGTGTTTTATAATGAGCTGCTCCCCCAAGAGCAGAGTGTGTAAGGGGCCCTCAAACAGCAGAGGCTCAACCTTATTGGGGAGAAATTGAGGAGAAAGAAGGGTTTGACAATGCCCATTTCTGACCCCCATCTGGCAGATAGATGTATGTATGCTCTCTCTCCTCCCTCTGCTCAGTGTTCACCCACAGACATGATGTGCACCTGTCTGCCTCCCTCCCCAGCCTGGGAATATATAAGCCCTGAAGGAAGGGATCGTGGTCCCTCATCTCTCTCCTTATTCCCAGTGCTCAGCTCAGAGCCTGACAGCGTGCTGAGTCACAGCCCCGAGAGATCCCCAAAGGTTCAGGAGACAGGCCTCAAGGAGGAGTCTGGCTGATCAGCAGAGGGGAAAGAGGGTGGCCCAGACCACAGAGCAGATAGGGAAGGGAGTTAACAGCCCCGTTGAGGAGTAGGTATCATGCCTCAAAGTAGAATATATAATAATGGTGATGGTTTCTGAGAATTAGAAACAGTAAGCTCATTCTAACTTCCCGATTTTTGATGGTGTTGTATGCTTTGTTAAGGGAAGCCTTAACAACTCAAAAAAACTCCAGATAATGAAATATTACTCAGCAATACAAAGCTGTAAACTAGCCACACTCCCAACATGGGTGAATCTCAACATCGTTATGCTAAAGGAAAGAAACCAAGCCCCCACCCTAAAGGGAAGTGCGTCTCCTGTACAATTCCATCTGTATGAAAGGCTAGAAAATTCAGACTCCTATGAAGACAGAAAGCAGATGAGCGGTTGCCTGGGATGGGAGTGCAGGGCGGGGAGGGCTGTCAAGGGATGTGAGGGAACTTAGGGGAAAGAAAGATGCCTGTCGTCTTGATCGTGGTGATGGCATCACAGTATACACATCTGTCAGAACTGGTCACAAACGTGCACTTTCAATGTGGGAAAATTTTTTGCACTTCAATTATATGTCACCAAAGTTGTAGAAATTTAAAAAAAAAGATTGTCTAGTTAATATTAAGGGATGCTATAACAATGACAGACGTTAAGAAAACAGTTTATATGGTGGTGCCTGCGGCTCAAAAGGGTAGGGTGCTGGCCCCATATGCCGGAGGTGGTGGTTCAAACCCAGCCCCGGCCAGAAAAAAAAAAAAAATAGTTTATATTCCTAAGGAAAGGGAATACAGGCAGACTCTGAGTTACAAATATTCAATTTATATACAACTTGCACTTATGAATAGAGGCTATTACAGGTGATGGGCAAAAGTACCTGTTCAAACTTACAAATTCAACTTAAGAACAAACTTGTAGAACCTATCTCAGTTATAAACCTGAGGCTTCCTGTACTTTGCATAGTCAACTTGTATAATCCTCTCTAACAGCCCAGTGATGTAGAGAGCAAATTTCCATTTTAGAAAGTTAGCTCAGGCTCAGAGATGTTCGATGACTTACCCAAGGTCACGCAGCTTCTGAGTGATGAGCAGGGCCAGAATTCTAACACAAGTCTATTCAATCCTTAACTCATTATGCCGTTTATTTGACCTGTGTCTCTCAAGCTCAGTTTTCTCTCTGAGAGCCTGTCCAGTGCACAAGAGGAGAGAGGGATGAGCTGGTAGCCAGCTAGCCCTCCAAAACCTCGAGGACTAAGTTGGGAGGGATTCCACTATGGGATTGCCAGGGCAATTTTAGTTAAAATTTTTAACTCAACCCACTGACCTCCAATCATTTCCTTCTTAATAGACGACACATAACCTTTGTTTGAAAAGCATCTTCAGCAGAACAGGAAACAAGTTGGGGCCCCAGTGTGGGTAACTCACATTCCGGATGTAACTGATTGTCATCTTTGAATAGTGCATCATTAACACATAATCAAAAATAAAACGAAAAAATTTAGGAAAGGAGGGTGGGAAGAAAAGTGGAAAGAAAGAAGAAAAGCAGGAAGGAGGAAGGAAGGAAGAGACAGAGGGAACAGGGCCCAGGCTGGGGCATATGCTGGATGAGAGTGCTGCCCACTCTCCTCCTAGAACCATGGCAGTAAGAGGGGAGGATTGCATCAGCCCCCCGAGGCCTCTCACACACCCACCTATTGTGAGAGGATTCCATTGCAATCACTACAACACTGTTTTCTGGATATTTTAGAAAGAGTCTCCAGCAAGGCTGACAGAAAAAAAAAAAGTGCAACTGATTGGGACTCTGATTTCCCTAGTTTTTAGCAGAATTCAGACTCCCAAGTCCAAGACATAATTTCTGAGGCTTGTATATTGACTCGAAACACTGATCGATTGTTTTGACTTTCCTTCTTCTCACCGTGCCCCAGAAGGTATCGCCTGCTTCCCACCACACCACTGACTAATGATCTCTCGCGATGACAGCATGGCTCCTGTGGAAGGTCCCATTAACACCTTCCGAGGGAGTTATCTGAAAATAACTGTGAACCAGGCTTGGACACTAGTGAATTAATCTGTGAGTGGAGAAATTCCAGCCCATTCAGAGCAGCCTGTGCCGTTCTCTGCAGCTCCCGAATGAGCTGGATTCTTTCTATCTGTCATCTGTATTCCCCTCCTAGTCCGCTCTTCTGGGCAGCCTTCCCAGACCCCTCCTCCCTCCTTGCCTGGGTCAGCTGCTGCTGCTCTTTGGCTGCACTGATCACAGTGTGCTGAAATCCTCTGGAATCTTCCCTGGCTGCCCCTTTAGAACAGGACCATGTTATTCCCCTAGGGGTCCACAGGACCTAACGTGAAGTAGCCCCAGTATAGATAGCCTTCTGCTTACTGTGGACCAGGCATGGTTCCAAGGGCTTTACCTGTATCCAGTCTCTTAATCTTCAGGATTCAATTAAATAAGCTGTGTTATTATCCCTATTACATAGATAAGGCCCTGAGAACTTCAGTTACATGTCTAAGGTCACATAGCTAGAAGGTGGAGGTGTTCAATATCTATTTTCTTGACAACCACTGAGTTGTATTTTTAGAAATCAGGGTCTTTCTTTTAGGTGCTTAGTTAATTTCTCTTAAGTAGTCAAAAACTGAGGCTACAGTAACAAGAGCAGAGTTAGGGCCTAATTCCATATCACAATCCTCTGTGGTATAAGGCCAGCTGGGCCTCTGTCTGGCTCCAGAACTTCCATGGCTCCTCATTGCCTTCAGAGGGAGGCCAAGACTTAACAAGACTTCACACCCTTTACAAACTTTGAAAACATTCTGGCTGATGTATCCTGGGGCCACTTTAATGTTTGTGAACTGAATGAAGGGGGACACGAATACAGGCCCACACTAAAAGATACATCCGTACGAAGACACGGAGTTTAGCAGTTGCTGCCTTTCTAAAACCACATTTCTGCCTCCTCGATCATGGACTAAAATATAATCCTGTCAATAGTCTCATAGATGTGTTTCTTAAATATCAGACAAAGCTTTCCAACCCCAAACATAAGATTTTATCAGTATTCTCCTATGTGTTAAATGATGACAAATTTTCGTATTGAGTGAGGCAAAATTGTGTTTTCAGATAAGAAACAGGGCTTGGGTGGCATGTAAAATAGTCTCAGAAGTCTCTTTGACCGGCCTACTAGATGCTGAACAGACATTTTTAAGTTTTTTAAAAACCAGACTTTATGTAAAAGGTAGAGAAATAAAGACCAAAAGTCCCTTTAGTGCTCTAACTTTGCTAATAGGCATCAGGAAAGATCTTCATTGTCTTTTTGCATGTTTAAGATGATGGATTCTGGAATTGTCTCTGAATGCCCATTTTGATGAAGCGTTTGAGCCTGGTTTAGAATGTGATTGAGTTCATCCTGCAGTCAGCCGTTTAAGGGATATCTCCTGGGGTAGAGGCATGGGGCACTGGTAAGATAGGAAGCTTCAGAGGTGACTAAGAGGACAGAGCCCTGCCCTCAGGGGGTTCTCAGCCACTGGGGCACTAATACAGCTGGAGGAGACTGAGAAGTGCCGACACGTGTTGGGAAGAGATTCACTGCTGTGGGCTGTGGAAGACCAATCTGGGCTTCCTGGGTGGGGTGGCCCTTGACGTAGGACTGAGGGGTATAAGGAGAGATTGCTGTAAATAAAGAGGAGGAGGAAGTGGGAGAAGTATCCCCATGTCTTCTGAGAAGTTCTCAGTCTATAGGGAAACACTAAAACGCTCACACTGCAGCCAACAGATGACTGCAGGGAAAGGCTTTCCCCTGGTTGAGATCCCCTGAGTCCAGCCCAAGCTTACCCTTCATTTGGGGGTGTGGAATAGACCCTTGGGCATATGCAAGCATGAGGGTCCCAGATCACACTCCCTCCACTGCCCTCACTCACAATCAGCTTCTGCTCCTCTCTCGGATGACCCCACCCTGCACGTCCCCATGAAGATAGAGCCATCAGAAGACACAATCCTCACCGTCCTTCTACCCTCTGTGAAAACAAAGTTGAGAACTTCTCAGAGCCAGGTCTGGACCGACAGCAATACCCTCATTTCCATCAGTGTACAGACAGGGCCAGCTACCAACCTACTTACCTGATATTTAAAACAACAGCAAGTATAAAAATTTAAATCCCTCTCTTTTCTTCATATCCCCATCAGCTACATCCAAAGGTCTCTACCAACCTTCTCAGGAAAACATCACTCATCTATTGGCACTCCAGTTTTCTTATCTTTTGGAGGGGATAATATTAATAAATGTACCACGGGATTGTTAAAAAATTGACAGGGATGCGTGAATCTGTGTAAAGTGCTTAGAAAGGGCCTGGCCTGTGATGAGCTTTCACTTTTTGTTAGTGGTTCCTGTGCTTATGGTGCCACCTCCTCGCTTTATTACTCTCACTCCCCCTCCAATCTGTCCTCCCTTCCTAGTGTGTATCTGAAATTGCTTTTGTCAAGGTCACCAGTAAATGATACAATGCTAAATCAGATAAACACTTCCCCACCCACTCCCTGCTAGACCTCTGACATCATTCAGCAATTCTGATGGCCCTTTCCTCTTTGAAATGCTTTTCTCTCTTAGATTCTATGATTCCATTGTCTCCCTGGAACTTTCTTCTCAGTCACCTTTGCTGCCTCCTCTTCTACCAGACAGCCAAGTATTAGGCAGTCTTTTATTCACTGTTTATATCCTCTCCCTCAAAATTCTTCTCCAGCCCAATTATATGCTGGCAATTCACCCCCTCTCCAGACCAGACCTCACCTCAGCTCAGGTCTGAATCATTCCTGGTCTGCTTAGCGGCTCTACCCCATTGTCTTAGGAGCTCCTGGATCCAAAGTCAAAAGCAGAACTTTTTCCTCTCCTCACATCTCAAATGATTGTCCCTCAATCTAAAAAGACAACCTAACAACCACTCCAACTCAGAATTAGCCTTGATCCCTCCCTCCCCACAATGCAAGTCTCATCAGTTGCAAAATATACGTCAAATCAGTGCATCCTCTGCATAGCCACAGCCATGGCGTCTCCCACCTGGAGGACCTCATCAGCTTCCCATCTTCCCTTCTCCACAGTGCCGTTCCTCAGAACATTCTCCACTCAAAGCCGGAAGATTTTTTTAAAGCAAAATTTAGTACAGATATCTGTATTATTTGTACTAAATTTTGCTTTAAAAAAATCTTCCGGCTTTGAGTGGTGAAAAGGATGATATTGTGGGGATCACGCCTATAATTTATCCTATTAGGATACATGTGAATTTGTCTAAAGGTTGAATATAAATGTCTTAACACAACAATTATGAGAAAGACATGATGGCTATGTTAGCTAGTTGGATGAGAGTTTTCCAAACTGCATAGGGAAGCAACACACTATATCCTGTGATAGAATTAATGTACATCATTATGATCTAATAAAAAAAATGAAAAAAAAGCAAAATTTAGATCATCTTTCTACCTGTTTAATTCTGTTCAAAAACTTTTCAATGTCTTTGCAGTAAAAACCAACACCTCCCTCCAGGGCTTACAGCCCCATGACCTGCCTGAGACCAGCTCCCAAGCTCTCCTCCTGCCACCTGTCTCTTGCTCAGCACACTCAGATGCGCTGGCCTCTCTCCATTCCTCAGCAGGCTGGGCACTCACATGTGCTGCTCTCTCTCCTGGCTGAAATTGATTGCCTCGTTCTTCCCTTGGCTGACAGCTGCATCATTCCTGTAAAGAATAGCTTGTCCAAATATTTTCTCAATTAGACCTTTTCTGATTCACCCTGATAAATATATTATGGTTTTTTTCCCATCAACCCCACTAAAATAAGAGTCCCCCAATGTGCAGGAATATTAAACCTTGAACATCATTGCACCCCAAATTACTCATGTGACAATGGACTAATTTCTTGACAAATATTTGTTGAATAATGAGCAAATTGATACCACTATCCACAATCTCTAGTTACCCTAGCACTTCTGAGTGCCTGTCAGAGCTACTGCATAAAGAAGAGAATTACACAGGACACAGGGTCAAAAGCCTTGTATATAAATCCATTTTCCAACCTTTATTAGTCAAGTGACATTAAGCAAGTTACTTAACCTCTCTCAGGCTTGATTTCATCATTTGCCAAATGAGGGTGAGACTAATGATGTATCCCTCACAGGGTTGTTGGGAGCCTGTGCTTTAAACATCACAGAGATCCTTTCAAACAATAGTTAATGACTGAAGAAACCACAGCTTTCAACTTTGGAAGACTGCAAGATCGTTTAGTCATTTATGAAAACAATGAGGCTGGGAGCCTCTGGTTGGTGATTGGCAGTAGTCGTCTCCGCCCTGGATGCTCAGGCATTTAGAAAACTGTCCCCATGGGTTTAGAGCAGACGAACTTATTAGAGCACAGAACCAAACTGGTGCATGGATGGAGGAGCCCAAGAAGGAGAATTGGAATCAAACTTGATTTCTCTCGCTTCCTTGTCTTTAACTGCAGCTTTCCCCATCAATGTGTATAAGCTCCATCTTCAGAAAGAGAAAATACTTATCACTTCTCAGAGGAAGAGGGTTTTGAAGAGGTACGTGAGGTGGTTCCTTGGGTGATAACCAGGGGACCTTTTAGTGTATACTGAGGGTCGGAGAGTGGCAGAGGGAAAGAGAGGGCATCCAGCAGGCAACAAGGAGGCCGGACTTGAGCTCCCTCTGTTTACTGCCACTTCTTCAGGTGAAAGAATTGCCTCCGAGCCATTGAGCTCTCCCCCTTTCTCACAGCAGATCACAAAGCAGCCAGTCTGTGAGGGAGCACGGCCTCTGCATATGCCTACCATAAATGCTGAACACTAAGTTTTCCTTGGAGGGGGCCCTTGTGCTTAGCTGAGCTGAGCTGCTTTGTGATGGTGATGGCCTGAGGGAGCACTGGAAAGAGGGAAAGTAAGAGATATTTAGGCAGGAGGGTCCCTAGAACTCTGATGATAGGGTGAATGAGGAAAAGGGTGAGTTGAGAGGATGCCAGGGGTTGAAGAAAGTGTGGATGCCATTTCCCACGTTGTGGGACTCCCAGGAGGAGTGCTACAGAGGAACCCCACCAACTTGATTCTGGGCCTATTGGGTTCATGCTATTATATGCACCTCTCATGTCTTGAGCCAGTTCCTATCTGTCTCCTTCCTGGCTGAGAGCCAGGTCTCCCCTACCTGTGTCTTCATTGATTCTCTCTATTCTGTCTATGTACACCTTTCCTCAGTTTTATGAAGGCTTAAGCAAATATTAAGTTGCAAACCAGAACTATGGGAAGAACATAAGAATAAAAGTCAAGAAACTCATGGAAAGCACTGACTCTGGGGCTCTACTTATTCATCTTCCACAGAGACAGTTGACCTAAGGAATCTCTAAGAAACCTTCTGACATGTGATTCTGGTTTATGGCACCTTGTAGCAGATAGAACATGGCCTATAAAATCAGAGATCTTAATTTGATCATTCAGTATGTTGTGACTATGAAGTTACCTGGCCTCTCTGAGCCTCAGTGTATCAGGCTGACAAATAAGAGAAAGAATCTAACCTAATAGGGTAATTATGATGTTTAAGTAGAAATTGTAACAATCATTTTTTTTTTATTTCTTATAGCATAACTGTGTACATTAAGGCAATCATGGGGTACACTGTGCTGTTTTCATATACATTTTGAAATACTCTCATCAAACTGGTCAAGATAACCTTCATGTCATTTTCTTAGTTATTGAGTTAAAATGTTCATACTCTGCTTTCAGAAAGATTCACTTGTACCCTTGTAAGGTAAACCAT
>CAUYQV010051358.1:0-15041 GCA_963574575.1 Galagoides demidoff | reverse complement strand
CCCCCCCCCCCCCCCCCCCCCCCCCCCCCCCCCCCCCCCCCCCCCCCCCCCCCCCCCCCCCCCCCCCCCCGGCGGTAGCCTCCCACGAGCAGGTGCAGCAGTTCTCTGAGTTAAGTGTGCAGGAACTGAACTCTAGTTACTGGGGTGTGGCAAAGAGGAGAGTTTGCCTTGGCTTTCAAGACTCTAATCATCTTTAAGAAAAAGTGGGCAAGGGTCTAGACTTCAACAGTGGGGACTGGACCCCCTCTGCAAGCCCTGTCTGGAGAAATTTGGGGATCCATGATCTTCTATGCAGCCACTCGGACATTCCCACCCCATGTCTCAGGGTCCCATTCGTAGGGCCTTGATCTCGGCCTGGGCAGAGCTGCCGAGGCTAAAAGCACAGTCATCTCTGTCTGGAGCTCTGTACTCTTTTCCTAAGTCCTAGGCTTGGTCCTCAGTTTTCTCTGTCCTTCGGCTGCAGGAGATGAGAGTTTATAGGCTGTCGTGAAACCTCTGCCTTTCATATCTGTCTTTCTACTGCTGATTGACCACTTTTAGCCTTTTGTTATATTCTCTTAAATCATAAGTTTCCCCCAGCTATAGACATCCAATTTCATTAGCCTTGTAATTACCGTATACTGCTTTCATAGATAGATAATAACAAAGATGTTGTCCTATAGAACATTAATTATTTATGGTTTTTCCAAAACAGTTTTTTAATCTTTGAATTCCTTTGATTTTGTCTTAAAAACTCAAGAGACTGCTACTGGAAACTGGACTGTGCAAAATGTGGCTAGACCTCTACTATAAAACTGGTCAAACTACGTTGTCTGTCCTACCAGTGTAAGTAAAAATACAATTGGATAGAGAATATTAAAGAAAAGTAAAATCACACTGAATTTTCTATACCGGAAAGTGTTGCTTTATTTTGGCATGGAGATATAAAATAAGAAAACTGGGAAATAAAAATTATAAGAGAACTTTGGCCAGGTAAGGGAGACAGACTATAAAAATCCACAATGCAGAAATACTGAAGTAATAAACACGGCGTACTTGATCTTGACAACCTGGTGTCCAAAAGTCAAGAAGGGGAATTTGGGAAGAATTGGCCAGGTCATCACAAGAGTTGTGATGTATATTATGAGCAGTTTTATGCTTGGATGGGAGGAAGAGAGTTAGGAACTGGACCAAAGCCAGGATGCTCACAGAGTTAGCGTCCTGTGATGGGCTCAGTAAGATTGGGAGACGCTACTCAGTTGAGCAACATCAGCCCGACTCTGTGTGTCCCAACCTAATGGTCAGCATGTCTGCGGGGACAGAGGTGGGTCTAGGCAGCAGGCTCAGCAGCAAGAGGCGCAGCACAGGGGCCGGGGGCAGGTAGAGATGACGCAGGTTGGGCGATAGCAGGTGGTATGGCAGGAGACTTGGCCACAGACTGGACGCAGGCAGCAGCAGGGGCGGCAGCAGCTGGGCTGGCAGCACTGGGGTCTGCAGCAGCTGGACACACAGCAGCTGGGGCGGCAGCAGGTGGGCTGGCAGCACTGGGGTCTACAACAACTGGACACACAGCAGCTGGGGCTGCAACAGCTAGACACACAGCAGCTGGGGCGGCAGCAGGTGGGTTGGCAGCAGACTGGACGGCAACAGCTGGACACACAGCAACTAGGGCGACAGCAGCTGGGCTGGCAGCACACAGACTGGCAGCACTGGGGTCTGCAGCAGACTGGACGGCAACAGCTGGACACACAGCAACTAGGGCGACAGCAGCTGGGCTGGCAGCACACAGACTGGCAGCACTGGGGCCTGCAGCAGCTGGACACACAGCAGCTGGGGCGGCAGCAGGTGGTCCTGCAGCAGGTGGTCTGGCAGCAGCTGGGTTGGCAGCAGGTCTCCTGGCCACAGCCCTGGTCAGAGCAGACGGAGCCACAACAGGAGCTGACCATGGTGTCACTGGAATGAGTGGAGTTCCACAAATGGGTTTGGTTGGGTTTCCAAGAGAGTGAGTTCTCGAGTTTGAAAGCCTCCTTGCTGGTGTCCCCTTTTATACTGCACCGGTGTTACTGTGAGCAATACTTTTACCTTGTTGTTTTCCTACTGGGAAATCAATTACAGTATTATATTGTAATTATGTTTATCAGGTTAAATACACCAATATCTAAGAAAAGCATCATTTCCTCTTTCTGCAGTGCTATGATTTACTGTGTCTTGTGAGGTCATGTGAAACCACTTTCATGTTTCTACCTGAAAGTGTCTCGTAAGTGGATAATACCATATGGCGTCCCGTCACCAAGCTTTTACCTGGGTCGCTCTTCTTTTTGTGCTTGTGCCATTTCGAGGATGGCTCTTGCAATGTAAGCCTCTAGAGCAGCAGTTCTCAACCTGTGGGTCGTGACCCCTAAATACATCCTGCATATCAGATATTTACATTACGATTCATATCAGTAGCAAAATTACAGTTATGAAGTAGCAAGAGAAATAATTTTACAGTTGGGGGCACCACAACATGAGGAACTGTATTCAAGGGTCGCTGCATTAGGAAGGTTGAGAACCACTGCTCTAGAGCATGCTGAGGCAATAGGAAAGAGTCATCGCTGGAGTTACTGTGTGCGGTAGGGGAAGACGGCAGTATTGCCTGTTTCCTGGTTGACTGGAGAGGCGTGCACGTGCCAGACACCTCCCATTCAAATTGTGATGATTTGGTCCAAAAGGTCAGCTCTGAATCATTCCTTCACAGTAGTAAAGACCCATTTAAGGAAATAAACTTCTCCCAGGAATCCTTTCCACATATAATATGTGACACATGAGTGGGTGTATTCTGTCTTATGACAGGCTAATGTCTGCAATAACTTCTGCATTTCATTTGAAGCATCCTTTTTTTTTTTTGGATTCTTTCAATAATGTGTGTTCAAAACATCATGCTTGGACAAAGAGGATCTAAACCAGTGTTGTTAAACCAGCGATTTTCAACCAGTGTGCCACAAAAATTTTTAACGATCATTAAGAAACTTATTTTTCCCCCTTCAGGAACGGGAAAAAAAAATATCCAATGAACTTATTTTTGAAAGAAGTTCGAAGCACAGTAAGTAAATTATTTTTCCTTTTTTTTTTTGTTTGATCAGTATAATTTTAGTGTGCTACCAAAGTTTAACTATAGGTTCAAGTGTGCCGTGAGATTAAAAAAAGGTTGACAAACACTGATATAAACAGATAAGCCTTATTTTTAAGTGCCTATCGTCATTTAAACATGTTATCGTGAAAGAAAAGGTTTTGGTAAATATTCTAAGTATCATATAATTAGGGTCCAAAATAAGTGGACCCTACTTTTCACTTTTTTCCGGTGGAAAAAAAATGAGATGATACACATAGCTACTATTTTTAAGTACTTGCCAAGGGCCAGATCTTCTATTAAATGTTTTGTTAGTATCGTCCTGGTTTTTCTTCTCCAAGAATCCATGAGGTGTTCATTGTTCTCTCTGTGTCCACCTAGAAATAAGCTAAGGTTGCTGTGTCCTGTAATCGTATACAAAGAGTAAACAATACTTCTCCCCATCTCTGTGCTGTTACATTTCTTCTCCTTAGAATATTCTTTCTTCCACGTTGACTTAGCAAATTCTTGTTCCAGCCTAGATGGGCCCTCCTCACTGATATTTTTCTTGGCCTGTACTTTTATTGAAAACTCACCCTCTCCTCCTTTGTGTCTGACAGTATACTGGTGAGGACTCTAATTCAGTCCACCCCACTGTCACCTGAATGTCTTTATCCATCCGTCCCCAGTGGGATGACAGACACCTGAGGTGAATGGGTTTATCCGTATGTTATCATCCTGCTTGGGATCAAACACATCGTCAATGTTTTGCGTTTTTTTTTTATTTCTGGAAATGACTTTGTTAAATTTAACTTTCTTTTGTAATTATGGAAAAAGTATTTATGATTCCCAAATAAATTCTACCAAATGAGGCAAAATTCAAGGAAGTTTTGCTTTTATGTCTGTTCCTTCCATGTATTCATTCTCTCCTTTTTTCATTAACAATCTTTTTTTTTCTTTTGATTCAAGGTTTTCTTTCACTTTGTTATTTTAAATACAGGGTGGATGTAAAAGTTCGTGTGATATAAATAGATAAGCCTTATTCTGAAACAGTTGACTATTGTAAATTGTACTCATTATACAATTGACTATTGTAAATTGACTATTGTAAAATTATGTCCACCCCGTGTAAGTGTACCTGTATTTCCATCTTTTGTTTCTTAGATAAATGGTTGCATAGTGTACACACTTTGTTCCAACTCTCTTCCTTTCTCTTGTAGGGACACACATCATTTCCTTCACAGCAGTATGTACAGGTATTCCTCATTCCATTTTCAGCCACAGAGAATTCCATTTTGAGGATATAACGTAGCTTAGTGTCACAGACACCTGACTCTAAAGAGGAACTCCACCGCTCAACCTCATTCCTATATGAACAGAAGCACAAACAAAAATACCGTGTGCGAACCTGAGTGTATAAATGTATAGAAAAACATTTAAAAGCAAACACAGCAGTGATTTTCGTTGATAACCTCCACTAGGACGTAGACTCCATTAGTGCAGCGAATTTCGTATGTGCTGGTTAGTTCCCACAGTTACCCCGATACTTATAACAGGATCTACCATGTAGTCAATGCTCGGTAAATAATATTTTTTTTTTATTAAATCTTAACTGTGTACCTTAATGCATTTATCAGGTACAATGTGCTGATTTTATATAAATGTGGAATGCTTACATCAAACTGGTTAACATAACCTTCACTTACTTATTTGTTGTGGTAAGACATTTATAGTCTACTCTTAATAGTTTTGACAATGTGCACATTAGGTGAGGTCCCGCCAAATTCTCCTTAAATGAATGAATGAAGAGATGGGTACATGTGAGGATCGATGGAAGCAGACTCACTTTTCAGTAAGCCCACCTTTCCACATGGAAACAGTCGGCTGAGCTCAGTTAGATTTTTTTTAATTAAATCATAACTGTGTACATTAATGCAATTATGGGGTACAATGTGCTGGTTTTATATACAATTTGAAATGTTTTCATCAAACTGGTAAACATTGCCTTCACTGCATTTTCTTAGTTATTGTGTGAAGACATTTCTATTCTACACTTAGTAGATTTAACATGTACTCTTGTAAAATGCACCATAGGTGTGGTCCCACCAATTACCCTCCCTCCATCCATCCTCCCCCCTCTCCTCCCTGCACCCTACTCTTTCCTCATCATCTTGCACTATAGTTGGGTTATAGCTTTCGTATGGAAATGTTCATAAATTGGTTTTATATTTGGGCTGAGTACATTGGATACTTTTTCTTCCATTCTTGAGATACTTTGCTAAGAAGAATATGTTCCAGCTCCATCCATATAAATATAAAAGAGGTAAAGTCTCCATCTTTTTTAAGGCTGCATATTATTCCATGGCATACATATACCACAATTTATTAATCCATTCGTGGGTTGATGCAACTTGGGCTTCTTCCATGACTTAGCAATTAGGAATTGGACTGCAATTAACATGCTGGTGCAAATATCTTCGTTATAACGTGATTTTTTTGGTCTTCTGGATATACACCTAGTAGAGGAATTGAAGGATCGAATAGCAGGTCTATTTTTCGATCCCAAAGTGATCTCCAAACTTCTTTCCAAAAGGAACATAATAGTTTTCATTCCCACCAGAAATGTGGAAGTGTTCCCTTTTCTCCACATCCACACCAACTTCTATGGTTTTGGGATTTTGTGATGTAGGCTAATCTTACTGGAGTTAGATGACATCTCAAAGTGATTTTGATTTGCATTTCTCTGATGCTTAAGGATGATGAGCATTTTTTCATGTGTCTGTAGGTCCTGCACCTGTCTTCTTCAGAGAACTTTAAATCCCTTGACCACACTGAGATGGGATCACTCGTTCTTTTTGATGTGATCTCCCAGGCTGCATTTTCCAGCAAACCGCAAAGTCTTCTCTGGGACCTGCCTCACTCATCCAGGGGACTGTCTGTCCCTTGAGTGTAATTGAATTTGAAATCTTTCTATTAAATAGTCACAGAGTTCCATCCGGTTCTCCCACCCCGGCCGCGGGTCCCAGCAGCTCCGGTTGCAGGAGAAGCACCCCGGCCACGCAGCACAGCTTTGCGAAGGCGCCAGGCACTGAGTGGGCAACAGGCACATGCCCTGCCTGCCACCAGGACGCTGAAGAGGAGGGTCAGCTCTGCAGAGGCACAGATCGGTGAGTTGCAAAAGTAGAAGTGAAGCTGAAAAAGAGAGCAGCAAAATCCTCAAACAAAAAAGTGCACCCAGAAGGGCAAAGGGGAAGAAAGGGAAAGCAGGCCCAAGTGGCCAACCAAGAAACCAAAGCGGATTTACCCGCAGAAGATGGAGAAACTGAAACTGAGCAGAGTCCAGCCGCTGATGGGGCAGGAGAGAAAGAGGCCGAGTCTGGTTAACATCACACACCATGCCTTAGCCGTGGTCCCCGTCCCCTTCCTGTACAATCCAGGGGAATATTTTTTATCAACTGCTTTGTAAATGCAAGTTTTTTAGTAGCTCTAGAGACATTTTTAAGAAGGAGGGAATCCCATCTCATCCCATTTTTTAAGTGTAAATGCTTTTTGGTAGGAGGTAAAATCATTGGCTGGTTGTTTATTTTTTGGTACAACCAGAAAGTAGTGTGGGATGTTGAATTATAGGGGGGGGGGTTTGACTGTCCTGGGTGTGAGCTTAACATTCCATAGATGGGGGTTAGTTTTTATATATCCTGTAATACAGAGCATACTAAATGGCCATATGGAGTCTTAGTCCTGCATTTAATGTCTTGGTTTTTCCTAATGAAAACCACTCCCATGATCATGGCTCTCCCTGTCAGAATTGTGTTCACTCTGTACCTTCTTTGGTTGTGGTGCTCCTGTTTTCCTAATAACTTTGTTAATGTGCTGAGAAGACTGAGGATTTCCGTATGTAGCATAGACGGTAAGAAACTGTGACTTGGTGGCACTTACGTAACAGCTTATCAACATTTGAAGACACTGGTCCTGATATCCTCTTAAGGAAAATTTGCCTCCAAAATTTGAATCTGGAAAGTCACTGGAATAACTTTAAAAAAGAATTATAATAATGGCTTTTTAGATTTGGGGTACGTATGTTAAGAATTGTGGACGAATTGAAATGTCTGGCCTGATGCTCAACACAGCCAATAAAATCTCAACTACAAAAGAAAAAAGAAAGTCACGGCAGAGGTCCTGTTGTAAGTAGGGATCAGTGCACGTTTGCTGCATGGACAACCTCTTTATTGCTGAGGACGAGTCTGAATACCAAACACACAGGATGTCTGATGTTTTGCATGAAACATGTATGGGGGTCTTTTTGCTTTTCTATTCATGGAGCCTTCCAAGTATTTATTTTTCATGTCGTTGTTCTTTTCCTAGGATGGATTCATAGGGTTAGGTGACTTGTTGATAAAATAATAAGACACCTAGGAAAAAAATATCCTGCAGGGAATAATGGAGTCGCACGTCCATTGAAAAGTGACATCATATTGTGTGCCCTGAAGTTGTAGGTCAAATACACTTGTGTAGAAACTGAAGAGAAAACCTTAAGGGAATAAGGACCACACTGAATTTTCAATGCAGGAAAGTGTAATTTTATTTTAGTATAGAAAAATAGCAGGTTACAAAATAGTCACAGGGAAAGAAAGTCAGGAGAATGATTTTACCCACTGATGGTACGAAGGGTAAGATCTGATACTATATATGTGCTCCATGGAATAATCATCTTCTTAAACAACATGAGCCAGCTCCTTATGGCAATGATGAGGCCCAGGCCAGTTGAATGACATCAGTCCAACTCCATGTGTCCTAATGTTGAGCACACACAAAAGGTCTGAATCAGAGAGGTGGGTCTAGGGCAGCGGGTTCAGCAGCAAGAGGAGGCACAGCACAGGGGCCGGGGGCAGGTGGAGATGACACAGGTTGGGCGATAGCAGGTGGTTTGACAGGAGACTTGGCCACAGACTGGACGCAGGCAACAGCAGGGGCGGCAGCAGCTGGGCTGACAGCACAGGGACTGGCAGCACTGGGGCCTGCAGCAGCTGGAGATGCAGCAGCTGGGGCGGCAGCACTGGGGCCTGCAGCAGCTGGACACACAGCAGCTGGGGCGGCAGCAGCTGGGCTGGCAACACAGGGACTGGCAGCACTGGGGCCTACAGCAGCTGGAGATGCAGCAGCTGGGGCGGCAGCAGCTGGAGATGCAGCAGCTGGGGCGGCAGCAGCTGGACACACAGCAGCTGGGGCGGCAGCAGCTGGGCTGGCAGCACAGGGACTGGCAGCACTGGGGCCTGCAGCAGGTGGTCCTGCAGCAGGTGGTCTGGCAGCAGCTGGGTTGGCAACAGGTGTCTTGGCCACAGCTCTGGTCAGAGCAGACGGAGCCACAACAGGAGCTGACCATGGTGTCAGAGAGTGGAGGTTCTGGGTGGGTTTCTAGGAGAGTAAGTTTCCTGAGTTTGGAGTCTCCTTGCCATAGGTCCCCTTTTATACCCAGCTGTGAGGCTTTTATGATTATGGAAAGACTATTTCCTTGTTTTTGTTTATGCGACACAAATACAGTTAATTAGTTATATCATTATATCTTTCTAGTAAAAACTCCCAATACATAATTATTTCCCTTTCTCAAGTTCTCACATGAATCACCTCATGTTTTTCTTCCTTCAATTTCATGGTCACATGATGTCAGTCCTGGGTATTATGTGACTTTGGAAGGTCACTGTCTTCTGTGTGTTTCACCTTGAAATGATCCTGAGAGAGCTTACGACAGAGCTCGGATTCCTGGTGGAGAAATGCGTGTCCCAGTCAGAGGGAAAGCTGGTCAGGAACAGGAAAGTAAGTTGGCGCTTTCAAGTCTGAGAAATGAGGAAGCTTCTGACTCACTGTGTATATTCTGGGTGGTTATTGAGCTAACAAAGTTCCCAGGACATTCCAATCTGTGTTCATTCCCATCACACCTTGACACAATTATTAGTGGCTCAATGTTTGTAAGGAGCAAGGAGTCATCTGGGATTGATCTGTGTCTAACTTGAGAAATGTCCTCCAGGCTGAGATAATTTGGAGGATAATTTGTGACCCGCCTTTTGAATGTAAAAGTATGTGAGTTCTGCTTTTTTTGTCATTTTCGTTAGTGGTACCTTTTTCCTATACTCGGAGCTAAAATGTCTAGCAGTTTTTACACTTTCACTTTCATGCCTAAGATGTGTTTTGGAAGCATTGAGGGGAATAGAAACAAAAGCAATCAGTGGAACCTGGTTCTGTGTACCCTCAATGAATCCTCAACAATACAAGAAAAAAAAAAAAAGACACCCTCCTTGCCTTACGTGTCGGTACACAGAGGTTGCATCCGTGAAGAGTTTTTATAATCATGCAATTATATTTCTAAATAAAGGTTTTTTTTTTTTTTTAAGAACAAATGACTTTCATGATATAATCTCTGCCTGGGGCAGGATAGGTTTCTTTTTCTTTATTGTTTCAGGTTCATGGGGGGTATAATGAATCAGATTACATAGTTTACATTCATTAAGTAAAGCACCTTTTATAATTATGTCCCACTCCCAAGATGTGTGCCATACACCCTAACATCGTGCCCATTAAGTAAATGCCATTTTTCTCCATATCTTTCTTGGCCTCACACAAAGCAGAATTCTCCCACGGCTCTTCCATTGTGCCATATCTATGGGCTGCATCATCCGTTGCAAATACATTTTTCTATTGGCTCCTTCCAGAGTACAAGCTCCATCAGGGCAGGCGCTATGCTTTCTTCATCTTTGTAAAACGAGGCCTGAAGTAGAATGAGTTTTGGATACAAGAGACATCTGTGTAATGAATGAAGATTTTGGTGAGGCTTCCAAGAGGCACACTCTGACCTTTGAGAACACAAACCATGCAAATGGGTGGAGAGAAAGAGGATGCCAATGAAGGAGCACACAGGTGAGACTCGGCATAACCCCCTCCTGTGATGATGAAGGAACATGCTGGAAGTTCTGTTTTGAGAAGCAATGAGAGATAAGTGGAGATTGTAAGAATGTGGGAGATATTGCCGGTAGCCTTGAATCCTTTAAGAAATAGTTGGGAGATATGAAAAGTCTTCTGGCAGGAATGTAAGGCAATATATAATTTATTTTAATTTTTGATCTGCCTTTTGAAATTCCAAAACATTCTTGGGTTTTTGGGGAGAGATGGTGTTTAAAAGATTGAACGGAGGCAGGGTAAGGCATGAACTCTGAGCATCAGGTGATGGCAAGGAGCATAATAAAGATCATTTGTTAGCTTTATTACAAAATAACACATTTGTTTATTATAAAATACTAAAATTCTATAAAAAAAGGAATCAGCAGAGACTCAGAATAAATTGAAAATAGAGGTACAGAAAGGGGTTTTGGTAGAAGTTATAGGCAATATCCCAATTTGACTGTTTACATACTCAAGTTTCAGTGTCTACAATTTATGCCCCCTGCATCCTTCAAGCCAATCATTTGAAATCTTAAGGGATAAATAAATCAAAAAGAGTAAGTTGTGCCTAAAAAAGAAGACCCTAAAATGAAGAAGACATTTAGAAACATGGGAGAAATATTTACATCCAAAGACTAGGATGGGGTACTTGGCATAGTTGTGAACTACCTGTATCTGTTCTCCCAGGAACCTAAGTGAAATGAAACCACAGTGGGTTATGGAATTCCTGTTCTTTCTTCCTTCTCCAGGCCCTGAATGCTGTGTGCTGAGCACTTTGCTGGATGTTGGAATAGCAATGTAACAACCAATGTGTTTTGCATTTGTTCTAGTGCTTCACACGGGAGTTTATTTACTAGTCCCAACAATCCATTGTGATAAATTACCTTATAATCCCCTTTTTGCAGATGAGAAAACTGAGGCCCAGGAAGGCTTAAAGCTGGTAAGTAGGGGAGCTGTGATTGGATCCTAGCCAGCCAGACGCTGGTTTCTTTGGTTTTTGTTTGTTTGTTTGTTTTCAGATTGATATAAGGTTATAAATGTTTAGGTTACGTTGTTTTTATTTGTAAGGTTAAGTTCAAGTTGCAACTGAGCTCTTCACCCAGGGGGCGTGCCAAACACCCCCATATTGTGCACATGAGGTGAGATTGCACCAAATACCCTCCCTTCTCCCTGGTCCCCTCTCCCTTCCTCTCCCCCCTCACTAGACTATACTTATGTTTTTCTTTTGTGTGGGTGCAAAATTGTTTACATATTGGTTTCATATTAGTATTGAGTACATTGGATACTTTTTTTTTTCTATTCTTGTGATTCTTTACTGAGAAGAATGTGTTTCAGTTACATCCAGGTAAACACAAATGATGTAAAGTTTCCATCTTTTCTCATGAGTGAATAGTATTCCATGGTACACATTAACCACAGTTCGTTAATCCATTCATGGGATGATGGCCACTTGGATTGATTCTATGTCTTGGAATTGTGAAGTGAGCTGCAATAAACAATCTAGTACTGATGTCCTTGTGGTCAAATGATTTTTGTTCTTCTGGCTAGATACCTAGCAATGGGATTGTGAGATCAAATAGAAGGTCCACTTTTCATTCTTTGAGAATTCTCCATATTTCTTCCCATAGAGGTTGTATTAGTTTGCAATTCTATCAGCAAGGCAAAAATGTTTCCTTCTCTCCACATCCACACCAGCAGCTGCAGATTTGGGATTTTTTGATGTGAGCAAATCTCACTGGAGTGAGATGATGCCTCAGAGTGGTTTTTATTTGCATTTCTCTGTAAGTCTATGTTTTAACCACACTGCCCTCCTGTTAACAGATGGGAAAGAAATTTTCTCTACCCCCATACTGGTTTTGATGCAAATTTGTTAATTTTTTTTCTTTTATGGCTTTCATATGTTGAAAGGCCTTTCCAGGGACATATTTACAGGAGCATTGTCCCATAATTTCTGTTAATTTCCAAATTTCATGTTCTATATTTTTAATTATTTGATCCATTAGGAACTTATACAGAATAAGTTATGGGGATTAAATGTTTATTTAACCAGATATGACCATAGCTTAACCCTATTTATTAAAATATGCATCTCCCCCCACTGATTTAAAGTGCCATCTTTCACATACTAAATTCCTTTATTTTCAATTTACTAATGATTTTTAATGCACTAGCACCACAATCATCAATGTGTGGCATTAACTTTCTGTTCATGGTTTTCGAGTCTAAGTCTCCCTGGAGATTATTGCAATACGCAAGTGAACTCAAATATCTCTGTGGCATTATATTTATACTGAGTTCCTTGCCATGAGAATGTAAATTACACCTGAAGGGACTCGGAAATTAGCCTTGGAAAGAACATACCAGCTGAGTCTGCAGTGGCACATTGGTCTTGCTGGGTTGGCTGAGCTTTCTGTAAAGTTCTAACACAGCAGGGGAGTTCAGCTGAAGCAATCAGAGAAACCACTTTGTTTAATCGCCCACAGCCTGCTGCTAACCTCCAGGAATGTCTTCCTGAAATACAAGTCAGTCAGGACTGTTTAAAGGGAGCTGGTGAGATTTAAAACTCTTACTTCAGCACTTTCCTTAATCAGAGCAGTCATCTCCTGTTGCCCTCCTGGAAGTCTGTATTGCTTAGTGTTTACTACCAAGAAGAGCTCGAGGAATTCTGAAAGTATATTTAGCATGGCCAAATAAAACTGAGCGAGGGGCAGACTTAGGGGATGTTTCATTCACTTAAAATTCATTCCCGCTATGCACGTAGGGGAAGCTGATGCTCTGGCAAAATAATCATCCTCATGACATTTTCCCATTTGTAACTTCCCCTCTGCTTTAGTCTTCTCTACCACCCTGTCTCCAGAATCACTTTCTGAGCACCAAAACTCTCCCTGAAGCTAGTTGCCACCCCTGAGCGTCTGCAAGTACTAATCCTGGGAAGTTTCTCAAGCTACCCTCTAGCCTTGTCACCCAATTATTACACAAGCCACCAGACCTGGGATCTCTGTTCCTTGTTATGAGCCCTGGACACTGAGCTTCCCCTGGCTGCTTTCCCTAAACTCCGTCTACACCCTTGCACATAGCCCCTTTATTGTATAGATGTGGTGTGCCTTCTTATTCATCCCATTCTTGTAAACACAGAAAATTACAAGCTTTGTCTATTTCAATACTGGAAGAAAAACAATAAAACTTATATTGTTAGGTTTACTCTAACTAATAAAGTGTAATGTTGAAACGAGAGCCTGTATCCTGTAATTAGCAGTTGTCAATGGAGACCATATGAGCAGATAAAAGATTTGTTAATTCTGGTGTCTGAGATGACAAGCCTGCACTCTGTAGAACAAGTTAGAGTAAATAGGAAAGGATGAAGCTGAAAGTTTCTGCAGGACATTTCCGTGATACACTAAGAAGGTAGCACCTGGCCTATGTTAACTTCTATTCCTGTTTTCTCTTGGTAACATAAAACTTTCTTTAAATTTTAGAAATAACAGGGAACTCTCAGTTATACCTGTTATTTGGAAATAGGATGCTGCCAGTAAATAGGACTGATATATAGAAATTTTGAATTTAAAATATTTTAATGTATTCTGGATTATGGAGCCAAACTTATAAACTCATCTATTTGTGTTCAGTATGCCACATTGCACCCATCGTGATGCATTTTCACAGAGAAGTGGGATCATACTTACCTGGCTTTGGTAATGAGAAAAATGAATCTCAAAGTAATATCCTCTTCAGGGTCTCATAAGTAAGACCCAGCAAAGTGACGAAAGCCCCAAATGGGGAGAGTACAACCATCAAGAGATGGAGACATCTCAGTAACATTTCTGAGAAAGGATAAAATTATAAAGACGTTTCAGTCTAAAAATGATTTTGAGCATTTATTAATCAAAAGATATAAAACTGTATGGCAAATTTTCCACAGATGTCATAAATTTGCAGAGATTTTAACTTAGAAGGTACACTTTGTATTCAGAAAGAGAGTTTCATGTTTAGAGAGAAGGGAAGGAATGGGGAAAGGAAGGAAAGAAGGAAGGCAGGCAGGTGGCTTAGAAGGAAGGGAGAGAGGACGGAAGGAAGGAAAAAGTACTTGAGCTAGGTAGAGTGCTCGAAATTTACACAGCTAATGATGAAACAGTGACAGTAGGAATATAGTCAGGTGAAATTTAGATGGCTTGATGACACTCAGCTTGCTGGAGTTTGTAAGGGACATGTGAGGTATATACCAAAACTTAATTTAGAGTTGTAGAGGACAGTGAAAAGAAATGTACACAGTTTTCGAGCTGTTCTGCAAAGAGAACACCAGGCTAAGATATTATTCTGGTGCAGGGTAGTGGGTAGTGTTTCAACAATGACAACAATCAAAATTGCATTTGCTGAGAGCCTGTACTGTGCTATGTGCCAGGCCCTGAGATAAGCATACTACATGGATTATGTCTTCCAACCCTTGAAGAACATAATGTTTGATCCCTATTCACAGAAAAAAATTGAGGCCTAAAGAGGTTGAATAACTTGCCTCATGCCACGGTACAAATGCTCCAGGAGACTTGATCCCCATACAGATAACACGAATCAAGACCCCGGGCTGATAAGCTCGCCCTCCCATGTTAAAAGAAAGAATGCCCTTGTTGTGAAGTAACAGGTGAAGATAGACACACACACACACACACCATACACACACACCCCAAATCAATAACAAATTAGATTTCAGTACTGGGAAAATGGCTGTTTAATGGCTGCTTATTAATAACATGTTAGGAACATTATATGAGGTCATCATTATTAGAGTCCATGGGGAATGAAGACATTGCCTATCCAAAAACAGAGGCATTGGGCTCTGGATAAACACCTTTTTTTTTTTTTTTTTAAATTTAGCCATCTTTCCTAAAATTTCTTTTTTTTTTTTTTACTTTTTTTTATTAGATCATAATTGTGTACATTAATTCTATCATAGGATACAGTGTGTTGCTTCCATATGCAGTTTGGAAAACTCTCATCCGACTGGCTAACATAGCCATCATGTCTTTCTCATAATTGTTGTGTTAAGACA
>CAUYQV010051356.1:0-15053 GCA_963574575.1 Galagoides demidoff | reverse complement strand
CGCCTGTGGTCCCAGCTACTTGGGAGGCTGAGGCAGGAGACTTGCTTGAGCCCAGGAGTTGGAGGTTGCTATGAGCTGTGATGCCATGGCACTCTACCCAGGGGGATAGCTTGAGGCTCTGTCTCAAAAAAAAAAAAAATTAAAATGGCAGACATGGGCAGTGCCTGTGGCTCAGTGAGTAGGGCGCCGGCCCCATATGCCAACTGTGGTGGGTTCAAACCGCCCTGGCCAAACTGCAGGCACCTGTAGTCCCAGCTACTCAAGAAGCTGAGGCAAGAGAGTCGCCTAAGCCCAAGAGCTGGAGGTTGCTGTGGGTGACAAAGTAAAACTGTGTCTCAAAAAGAAAAGAAAGAAAGGGGCAGCACCTGTGGCTCAAAAGAGTTGGGTGCTGGCCCCATATGCCAGAGGGGGCAGGTTCAAACTCAGCCCCAGCAAAAAAACTGCCAAAAAAAAAAAAAAAAGAAAGAAAGAAAGGCAAGAGAAAAAAAAATAATAAAATGGTAAACATGAACATCATGAGGGACATGTTTATAGGATAATGATAAACCTGTAGGTTGTGGAGTCAGCAGTTTTCCATTTTCTGGAGGTTAATTGGACAACCTATTGCATTCAGCAGTTTGCAAAATATTCCATTAAATTAGTGGCATTTTGTGTTGAGGTTTATTGCAGAAGCATTTGGTCTTAGATGAATTTAACGCCAAACCCATCTTTATGTGCTTGCATCCAACTGTGATGAGCCTATGCATGTCAAGTCGATGGAAATCCTTTGTGCTAAACACCAAATCAACCTAATTAAGGCTAAGGACAATAAGAAACTTGGGGAATGGGTAGGCCTTAGTAATATCAACAGAGAGGAGAAACTTCATAAAGTGGTTGGTTGCAGTTGTGTAGTAGGTAAGGACTATGGCAAAGAACCTCAAGCCAAGGATGTCATCAAAGAGTACTTCAGACACAAGAAATGAAAAAATAAAACTTTGGCTCAAAAAAATAATAAAATAATGATAAGTGAACATGTGCAAAGGATATGCATGGCTTGATTCAATTTTTAAATACACCCACATAGTCAAAAAAATATTAGCGAGCACAGATGCAACCGTGTGCAAGCAGGATAAATAGTTGAGTAAAACTTTTCCTTTTAAAATTTCCTGTGTTGTTTCAGCAGTAAGGAAATGAGAAAAAGAAACACCCCCAAACCAATCCAGCAGTGTGTTGTCATCATCCAATCAAGGGTGTCCTTAGGGGATAGGCCACTGAGCTACAGGGTCACAAGGGTCTGACCATCAACAGGGGAAGAAAGAGCAGGACCTCCTTTCTAGTCTGCAAATATAAGACCTCTTTATAAAAAGAGGCACAAGAAAGTCAGCCAGAACTTATTCAGTTACCTCTTATCTTTCCCTCAACATGTTCTGTGTGTCCCGGACACAAGGCTCTGTCCTGTTTTCGCCTCCGTGCTCACCTCCATCATGGGATTCAGCATGTTTTACTAAACTGAGATGTCCTAGCTAGACTGTCATTGTGCATCCTTGTACCCCCAGGCACTCAAAACGTGCTGGACACACAATAGGTCTGCAGTGCATGTTTTCAGAACAGAATTGGGCTAGACCCTCTTTGTCACCTGCCACCCTCTTGAGCTAGACTTTCACAGACCAATGCACTTAGCATAACCTCCTCATCAGCATTCCTAGCCTCAGCCCTCCACCCACACTCCCAGTCCTCACCCTACATCCCCCAGTCCATCTTCCAAAAACACTGATGTCATCATGCTCTCCTGTTTTCCCCTTCCCATCAAACCTGACCTCCTTGGCTGGGTCCCAGGGTCCTTTCATCATTTATCCCCATTCTACTTGCCCAAATGTACTCTAGCTTCTCAGGAGACACTCATTCCCACCTCTGGGCTTCTGCTAGCCCTGTTTGCCTACTTGGGAAGTCGTCTACCTACCCAAATCCCACCTCTAATTAAGTTTAAGTTCTAACTCTTCCTGGAAGTCTTCCCTGGCCAGGCCAACCCCACAGATCTGCACCTTTGAACGTGTCAGCTCCTAAAGTTCAGTATACTTCACTGTCTATTTGTACACTTTTCTTTACTGTGTTCGTCCTTCCCCCACCCCCAAACTGGATTAATCTGCTTAGAGCCAATAACTTATACTTCACCTCCAAACTACATTAATCTGTACTAGATCAATGTCAAACAATTCACCTGCATGAGCCATCACACCCCCATAAGAGGGACACATTGTGGAGGCTCAAGACTTAGTGGTAGTTAAGACTGAAAATCTGAAACACACTCACAATTATTAACAACAAAAGTGGTTTCTAGGTAGCACTGAGGCTTGGTCTAGGCGCCAGCACAGTCTGGGACCTGGGTAGGATTTGTAAAAAGGGATTAGAAATGCAAACCACTGAGGCTGGGTGCAGTGGCTCATGCCTGTAATCCTAACACTCTGGGAGGCCTAAGCAGGTGGATCGCCTGAGCTCACAGGTTTGAGACCAGCCTAAGCCAGAATAAGACCTCATCTCTAAAAACAGCTGGCATGGCAGGCACCTGTAGTCCCAGCTACTTGGGAGGCTGAGGCAAGAGAATCACTTAAGCCCAAGAGTTTGAGGTTACTGCAAGCTGTGATGCCACAGCACTCTACCAAGGGCAACAAAATAAGACTCTGTGTCAGAAAAAAAAAAAAAAGAAAGAAATGCAAACCACTGGAAATTAAATTGAGTTATCCCTAGCTCCTGATGGGATAAAGCAGTGGTTCTCAAAGTGTGACCCTGGACCAGTAGCATCAGTACTATCTGGGGACTTGTTAGAAATGCAAATTACCAGGCCCTCTGGTGGGGGGGGGGCAGCATCTGTGGTTCAACAAGCCTCTGCTAAAGTTTGAGAACCACTTGTATAAACACACTAGGACTGCCTATGGATACAATTTTTAAGTAGTGTCTTTCTGATTACTACTATTCCTAATAATAATAGTAATAAAAACAACAGTATTGACTACTTACTACTCTCTGCCAATTTTCACAACTACATTTTTCAGGAGCAAGAGATTAGTGACATAAATATAGGCCTGGGTATAGGAAATTTTGGCCCTTTCAATGTGGTAATGTTCCCCACTTGTCTCTCAGTTTTAAACCAGTGATTTCTCATCACTCCCAAACCCCTGCCAGCCACTTCTAGCAAAGGCCCCACATACTTGCCTTCTCAATCATCTTGATTTTCAGAGCTGGCACTTTAATTGTTCTGAGCCCCTACAGCAGTTTAGGTCTCTAATTTGTCTATCCACCTCCACTCTGGACAAGGTCCATCTGCTGAAGCTCCAGTTTTATCCCATCCATGAAGACAAACTTCACATGCCTTCATTCTTAGCACCTGTCCAGATGTGCAGATCACTGGGTGGGTGGGTATGTGTAGAGCAGCAGCCTGGCTTCCCATAATCTTATTTATAAACTGTTGATGCGTGTCCTGACTTCATCAGAAGAGGGCTCAAGAGAAGGCTTGCAGTCCTAGGGCAGAATCTGCAGGCACAGCATCCCCACGGGGAAGTGGCTGACTCACTCTGCAGTCTCCTAGTCTTGGGGACCCAGCAAGAACACAGACCTGGAGCTATTTGCCAGAGGCCCCTGCTCATGGCAGGCACCCAATCTGAAGGCCCCCCCCCCAAATCAGCAAGTGGGCAGACAAAGCCATATGTGAAGGGTTCCCCAGGATCAACGGGGCAGGTTGAAGTAGAAAAAGCAGGTGGAGGACTGCCTCTGCTTGTGGCTTTGCACGACTAGCTGCATCACAGGAAGTCACCTCCCCACCTGTAAGCCTCCTTTCCTTAAAAGTTACAAAGTAAAGATGATCCTAAAAACCCCATCCACAAACATTCACATGTTAGGAGAAAAATAATGCCACAGCATTATGGCCACTTAAAGTCAATGCATGGAATGTTGGAAGTGTTCTGTATTTGTGCTATTTAATGTGCTGGCTGCTAGCCACATGTGGCTACTGAACACTTGAAATGTGGGTAATATGGCTCAGAAACTAATTTAAAAGTTTATTTAATTTTATTTATTTTACATGTAAACTTAAGGATCGGGCACGGTGGCTCACGCCTGTAATCCTAGCACTGTGTAAGGGCAAGATGGGTGGATTGCTTGAGCTCAGGAGGTCGAGGCCAGCAAGAGAGAGACCCTGAATCTACTAAAAATAGAAAAACCAGCTGGGTGTCATGGTGGGTACCTATAGTATCAGTTACTCAGGAGGTTGAAGCAAGAGGATCTCTTGAGCCCAAGAGATTGAGGTTGCTGTGAGCTATGATAATGCCACCACACTCTACTCAGTCCTGCATGGGACTACGGAGGTGGTCCAGTAGGCCTACCACTACCTTCATATGAGGGTTAAGAATTTGTCGTTCATTACCGAGATTTTAGCCTGGGAGGATGCAAGTCAGAAGACATTAAGTGAATCTGTGTAATCGTAAGAGGCCAGGCACTAACAGCTTAAACTACGTAACATGTCTTTAAGACTTAGTAATTGGGCAGAAAAGTGAAACCAGGCGAGAAGCTTCCGACAGCTGAGTTGTCTCTGATTACCCTGCATTTAGTCCTGTCGGAGCAAATGCCTTAAGAAAACAGGAGGGTTAGGTGGAAAAAGTGGCAAGAATTTAAAAATAAAGCACCCAAGGACTGGAAAGGCCCTGAGATACCATCTAGCTCAACCCCTGCCACATTGCCAGAGAAGTAACTAAGGCTCAGATAAAAATGCATTCCTTCTAAAATGACTACAGATCCAGAAAGGAGGGTGCTATTAAGTGACCAGAGTTACAGGTTTCCTGGCGTTGACTGGAAAAGCAAGCTGGATTTGAGAAATTATTCATTCTGGAAAAATACAGTTGGCTGCATATCACTGTGAAGCCACAGGAAACATGGACACAGTCCCTGTAAGTGGTCCAGCCTCACATGAATAAATCATGCTGCCATTGTGAGCAGATAGAAATCTCCCACTTCAGAACTAATTAGTCATTTCACTTAGCAAATGGGAGAGGCCCTGACCTTCTCCAGGTGTGATTATAGTTTGTCAGAACAAAACACCTTCCAGCTAGGATTCTGGGCCAGGAGGCTGGGCTGCCTGAGCCCTCACTGTGGTTGCAACCAATGCAGGTGAAGTGTTTATCAGTTCTCTTTTCTCTATCTTACTCCAAGATGGCCTTCACCCACCCTAGAAAACCTGACCCTTGGAAGTGGGGTTATCATGAAGACTGCTTCACAGAGAAAAGTGTGATCCATTCTACTTTGGGTTTTTAGGAATATTACCTGTGGAAGCAGCACGGCTGGGACCAGGGGATCTCTGAGTGGGATCTCTGACCCTCCCTTGGTCACAGGGGGAACACTCCTGTTGTTCCAGGCCCTGCCATTGTAGACATGAGCCCTCCGAGGCTGCCAGGCTGCTGGACAATCACATGAAGTTCGATCTGAAAGGTATTTCTGAGAGTATCCAGTAGTCCAATACTCTGGTTTTCCAGAGGAAGAAATGAAAACCCAGGACGTCAATAACTTGTACAAAATCACCCAATAATTTAAAAAAAGATGAGATGAGGCCAAATAATTTCCCATGTCAGCTGACCAGCTAAGAGGACATCAACAGGTATTGACCAAAAACCACATGCAAGGTACAGCACAGGAGCTTACATCAAACTGGAAAAACAAGACCTGATCCCTCAGAAAAGTTAAGACTATTAAATAAAAACAAGACCGGACACAGTTGAGGGAGGATGGAAAAATTACCAGCTGTGCAGACAAGAGGCACATAGGAAGGAAGGACCCTGAGAGGAGATGGGCAGGAAAGGATGGGAGATCTGGACAGGAGGAGCAAGAAGAGTGGATTTTAGCCGAGTGGTAAGCAAGGGTCAGGCAGCAGGAAAGGGTACCATGTGGTCAGGGACCTGTGCCAGCTGCAGTCTGACAGAACAAAAGCTTGGCTGACCCACAGGGTCCTGCCATACCTAGGGCCCTCTTATCTGCCTATGCCACATGGGACAAGAGCAGCACGTGCCAGGTGGGAATTACCACTCCAAAGTTCAAAAGCAGCTAATCCCAGGTGTTCCTCTGTGAACACTTCCATCACTAGCTATAGGCACCAAGACCCACTTGACCATAAGGCTCAGGGCACTGGTGGGGGACAGGGCAGGCAGCTGCTGTCGGCACAGGTCCTAATTTGCAGTGATCACTCTCCAAGAGGAAAGAGGGGTAAGCAGGTGTAGTGAGATGAACAGTGGCTCCCCCAAAATATGTCCATATCCTAACCCCTAAAACACATGAATGTAACGTTATTTTTAAAAAGAGTCTTTGCAGATGCAATTAACTTAAGGATCTTGAGATGAGACCATCCTGGATTATGTGGGTGGGCCCTAATCCAACAGGTGTCATAAGAGTAAAGCAGAGGGGGATAGGACCAAAGAGAACTCACAGAGACATATAGGGATAAAGTGATGTAAAGACAGAGGCAGAGATCAGAATGATGTGTCTACAAGCCAAGAACAGCAAGGATTACTAGCAGCCACCAGAAGTGAGGAGACAGGCATGGAACTGACTCTCCCTCAGAGCCTCCACAAGGAACTCAACCCTGCTGAACCTTGATTTCAAACTCCTAACCTGGACTCCTGCAAGAGAATACACTTCAGTTTGTTTTAAGTCACTCAGGTTGTGGTAATTTGCTAAGGCAGCCCCAGAAAACTAGTAGAGCAAAGAAAGAAGGCACAGGAAGTAGGCTTGGGGGCTTGAGAAAGGTGTCCAAGAGGACGGGGCAGCCAATGCTCTGCAGGGCTCACTCAGCCCTGGGAGGCCAGCTGGACACAAGGGCTATGAAAAGCGTGTCCCCCACATCCTCCTCTCTCTCAGGTACTGCTGCCACCAGTCTCTGACAGATTCGCCTCTCAGAGCCATGGTCCCATCCACCTTTCCAGCGTCCTCCACACCTGGCCCTCTTTATCCACAATTTCCCAAAAGTAACTGGCACCATCCTTCTCCAGCAAGTTTCTTAGAGTCCATTATCACAGAGAGGCAGTGTAATTCAGTGGAAGGTGTGCTGGCTTTGGAGTAAAAAAGATCCAGTTGGTTTTTTTTGTTTTGTTTTGTTTTTTGACTCTGACACCCTGGGTAGAGTGCTGTGGTGTCATACCTCACAGCAACCTCAAACTCTTGGGCTCAAGAGCTCTTCTTGCCTCAGCCTCCCAAGTAGCCTGGAGCCGACCACAATGTCTGGCTATTTATAGAGACAGTGCCTCTCTCTTGCTTAGGCTGGTCTCAAACTCCTGAGCTCAAGCAGTCCACCCCCTCAGCCTCCCAAAAAAGAGATCTGGATTTTAACCCCAGTGTGACTTGGGACATGAATGATTTGACTTCTCTGAGCCTCAGTGTTCTCATCTGTAAGTGGCATAAATAATGGCTACCTAACTATGATCTCACCACTGCAATCAAGCCTGGGTGACTGGGTAACCTGTTTCAAAAATAAATAAATCACAAATAAAATAATTGCTGCCTTGTAAGGTTATTGTGACAATTAGAAATAACACATGTAAAATGCCCAGCATGGTCTACTATATATCATAACAGGAGCACAATAAATGGCAGCAATTATCATCACCATTATTTTCATCACAACAAAGTTTTTCTGGACTACTGGCCTAAGCCCACCTTGTTCTCATTGCTGTGGAGGATAAAAAGAGATCCATGACCGGAGGGCTGTCCTCAAGGGCTCTCAGCAGAGTTATAAGCACCTGCTACATTCTCTTTTCTTACTTGCCTTCAAGTCCCTCCTTCCCATCACTCCCTATGACCCCCATTCCCTAGGTACCTCTAATAGCACTTAATACATATTTGCTTTGTGAAATGCAAATGATATTGAGTGAGTCACTCAACCTCTTGAAACAGCAGTTTCCTCATCTGTAAAATGGGATTAACAGCATCTACCTCCCCTGCTGCCTTACAGAGCAGTTGTAACAACCAAAGAGCCAGCAGCCATAGATGGCCTACAGGAGAGCAAAACCCCACACAAGCCTCTTATTGTACCTCAAAGGCTGTCCCATCCTCCAGGGAGGTGGCCTTGCTGGTCCTAGGACATTTATAGTGAGATCTCGAGATGCTGACATCTTCCTGTGCCCAGGCAGCCTGCATTCTAGGATGTGGGCAGGTCTACAACTTAACTGGAGGCGAACCTTTCTCCCTTTCTCCGTCTAGAGTCAGAAAACCTTGGCTCAACTTCTTAGCTGCATGACCAGGTCACCCAACCACTTTGAGCCTTAGTTTTCTATTTTAAAAAAGTCAGTTGGGCGGCACCTGTGGCTCAAAGGAGTAGGGCACCAGCCCCGTATACCGGAGGTAGCAGGTTCAAAACCCAGCCCCAGCCAAAAAAAAAAAAAAAGAATCAGTTATCCCTGCCTATCTAGTAAAGTGGCCATGAGAATCAAATGAGATAATATATGTGAATGTGCTTTGTAAACTGTAAAGGTCTATACAAATACAGGTGATTTTTATAATTATCCCAATCAAATAAAAGGCATATTGATGTGAACCTCAGAGGAAAGCAGACTCCTGGGCCAGAAGTAGGACAGGACAAACACCACTGTTCCTTTCAATTTCTGTAACTTTGAAACCTTCTTCATCAAATTACTATATAGCTTTGCCAAGAACCAAAAATATTCTAGCCTCAACTCCAGAGAACCATAAGAAAAGCCATTTCCATAATGAGCGCTGCTGGGCTTCAATCAATTTGGCTGCTTTGGCCAAAAAAAATAGTGTTTTTAAAACACCACGTACCACAATCTGGCCCCTCCCCTATTTCTCTCCTAAGAAAATAAAATCAGTGGAAACCAACTTTAATTGATGAAATACACCAAAGAGGCACTCATTCCTGGAAGGCAGGCCCTTCCCCTGGCAAGGGGGGCAGACACAAGCATTCTCAAGATGCAGTTTGCAGGCAGAGGTTTCCCATGGAGGTGGGAGAGGAAGTGAGCTCCTCGCTAGTCCCAAAGGCTGTCCCTGAGCCCAAAGAGGCAATTACTGCCACAGACTCAAAAATCCAGTTGAAGGCTAAATAGCCTTAAGACTTCTTTACTGGTTGTTTCAATCAATCAGGCACAGAGAAGGCCAAGAGACCAACTTCTCACCCATAGGCCTTGATGCTGCAACACCATACTCCAACTTCCTGGAGGCCAGGAAATAAAAACTGGACCTCTCCCAACACACAGGCAGCCGATAAAGGGCCCTCTTAAACGAGCCAGAAGGTACCTCAAAGGAGGCCACTTGTCCCATGGTGCTCATGGTCCCATGGCCCAGGCCAACAGGCCTCTCTGGGTTGTCCCAGGATGAGGAGAGAAGACACAGCCACACCTGGGTTCAGGGCTGACAAGGACCAGGACCAAATGTCCTTGGTCCTGAGTAGAAATTGTGCAGATCCTGTTTGATAGCTCCAACTTCCTTTCAAGGTTTCTGTTCTCTATTACAAAACCCTGAATGTAGCTCGGTGGCCATAGCTCAGTGGCTAGGGTGCCGGTCACAAACACTGGGGCTGTGGATTTGAACCCAGCCCGGCTCTGCTAAAAACAACAATAACAACTACAACAAAAAAATAGCCAGGCATTGTGGCGGGCGCCTATAGTCCCAGTTACTTGGGAGGCTGAGGGAAGACAATCGCTTAAGCCCAAGAGTTTGAGGTTGCTGTGAGCTGTGATACCATGGCAATCTACTGAGGGTGACACAGTGAGACTCTCTCTCAAAAAAAAAAAAAAAAAGCCCTGAACCCCTTGAGAAGGGGCCTGGCATGACAGAAAGAGCAAATACTTTGCAGTCAGGTTTGAAACCAGGGCCAACTGCTGACTGGCTCTGGAGCTTTGGAGATGTGACTCTCCTGGTTCTGGTTTCCTCATCCCCCAAAAGGTTGCAAATTCCTATTCCATAAAGTTTTGTAGGGTTAGTAACAATATATGGAAGGCTCCCAGTACATAGTTGTTATAATATGATTATATACCCATAATCAGGGGTAATTATGATCATAATGACACTCTCACCTCCTTCCTTAACCTAATGCTCTAAATACTGAACCTACCTACCTTTCTACCTTCAGCTCACAGGCAACCACTTTCCAGAATGTCCTGTCTCAGACCTACCTGGCTCTGGGCCAAGAGGCCTAGCTGCTGTGGAGCACAGGGCTGGCAAACAGAAAGCACCCAAAGCAGTTGAGTATCTGTTTACTTAGAAAAAAATCCTGACATCTTAAATGATTGCAATATTTTCCCACCACACTCTGCTTTTTTTTTTTTTTTTTTTTTTTTTGAGTTAGTCTCAAGCTGTCGCCCTGGGTAGAGTGCCGTGGCATCACAGCAACCTCCAACTCAGGCTCAAGCAATCCTCTGGTTTCAGTTTTTCTATTTTTAGTAAAGATAGGGTCTCTACCCAGACTGGCCTCCAACTCATGAGCTCAAGCAATCCACCCACCTCAGCCTCCCAGAGTGCTGGGATTACAGGCATGAGCCACCACGCCCGGCCCTGCACTCTGCCTTTGTGGGTTTAAATCAATAAGTAAACATGCTTAGATCAAGGATTATTCAGAAGAGTAACTTCTTTTGATAGCTACAGATCTACACAGTGTTCAGTAGGCAAAACAAAAAGGTTTGAGGTACTTGGATGGTTCTGAGGGTTCTTTCATATTGTTTACAGAAAATCATTTTATTTTTAATACTTTGTCCTTTTCAGATTATTAAAATAATATGTAATCATTATAGACAATGTGCAAAATAGGAAAAGTATATGAATGTACAAATCTGCAGCAACATCACCATCTCTAGGGAATGCCACAATGTTTTGGTGTATTTCTTTGCAGCCTTTTCCCCATATGCCTGTACGTATGTTAAGTGTACTTTCATTTTTAAATGAACAAAGGAATAAGCCAGCCAGCCAGTGGAGACAGGAAAGCAGCCATTGAGCAATTGCCCACAGAAGGCTTCCTTGTCCTGTGTTCCAACCTCCCCACCCTAAACAACTTGTTGGTGACACACCTACAGGCTACATTACTACATCTTGTCTTATCGGGGGTTGGTGAACTTCTACCTTCTGGGTGAGTTAACATAGACATCTCTGCTTTCCGTTTTCATACCACGGAGTCAATATTTACTAACTATGTTGCTAAAACAGGCATTGTTCCGTGGACTTGGTGCCAAGTTGCCTTGTATAATCTCAGCAGAAGCCATCTCGGTGGCACCCATGGCTTTACTGTGCCGTAGGCCACAGCACTAGCTGAGTAATTCCTCCTCTAACTATGTAGGCAGCCTGGGGCCCAGCAAAGATGCTTCACATAATCATGAAGTTGAAGGAGGCTAGGAAGGCACCTGAATGTTAGAGTTCGGGAAAGTGAGGCTCTTCTGGGAGAAGGGACTTGCTTAAGTATGTGTAGCTTCAGAACCAAAGCCAGGACCCCTTTGCTCCCACACCAGCATCCTGTCTTCTGTCTCACTGTCCCACTGAGTGCACTGACATGGAGAAATAGCTGAGAAGGCAGTTGCAGACAGAACTCATTTCATGAGGACTGGAAATTGGGCAAGTGCTGTTCTGAGATGGTCAGTTTCACAGAGGGGTCTTCCCAAGAGTGGCCTGGTTTCTGGCAATAGTGATTAAGGTGATACCATGGTATCAATTTCTTACCTCTTGGTGATATCCATTCATTCGTTCATAACAACTATAGGAAGGTATTAATTACTTCACCAAAGTAGTACTACTTTGCCCACCTCTTCTGGGAAGGATTTCTATTGTTTTTTTTTTTTGTTTGTTGGTTGGCTTGTTTTTTTAAGACAGAGTCTCACTTGCTCACTCTTGGTAGAGTGTCGTGATATCTTACCTCACAGCAACCTCAAACTCTTGGGTTCAAGTCATCCTCTTGCCTCAGCCTCTCAAGTAGCTAGGATTACAGACACCTGCCACAACGTCCAGCTATTTTTAGAGGTGGGGTCTTACTCTGGCCCAGGCTGGTCTCGAACCTGTGAGCTCAGGCAATTCACCAGCCTCGGCCTTCCAGGTGCTGGGATTACAGGCGTGAGCCACCACACCTGGCCCAGGGAAGGATTTCTAGTTGACGAAAGAGATATACCCATTGGGGCAGCTCAAGGAAGTAAGAGGCTTAAAGAAAAATATATCTATCTATAGAAAGGAAATGTAGGGGAATCACGTGATCATGTCAGGTGGCCCTCTGAGAGCAGGCCACTAGAAGAAAGTCCCTGACCCCAAAACACTTCAGGTTCTAAAAGACAGGTGACTTGGCATGATACCAAATGTCTGTAGTGCTTCTGTGGAGCAGTGGAAAGAACCTGGAGTGAGAAGACTTGCACTCACATCCACCACCAAAACACCACGTGGCTGGGAAAGTTCTTTGCCCACAGCCACACATTTGTGGCCAAACTGGGACTTCAACCAATGTCTTCACTCCAAGTCCATGGCTGATAAATAAGATGCCACAGCAGAGTCTTTCTGCTCCTCTTATCCTGATCTCCAAGAAAGCCAACACCCCTATCTAGAACCTTCAAGGCAAAAGTGTTTGCCTTCATCTCCCACCTCAAGTGGGAGAGAAGACCTTGCCCACAAAGGGAAGCCCTGGTACCTTCTCTTCCTGGGAATAGGCACCCCAGTAGGGCTTGCAGAACCAGGATAAGGCATTTCCTGGAGGAGCAGGACAGAGGCCACCAGGCTCATACCAGCACAGGAAGATGCTGTGATGTAGGGCAATTCTGGCATATAATTCTGTGATGCGGGAGCACAGTCAGCATTCTGTCCTGCCACTGGGATGTGGAGCAGCTCCCCTGCCCCTCCCCCTCCAGGCAAGAAAACAAAGATCGTGTAAGCTGGGCCTTGGTGAAGATGCATCTGCAGCATTTCTACCTTGTCCTGACCCTGGAGACACAAACTCAGAGTCCTCGGGGGCTCAGTGCTGGCAGAGCACAGCTCCTGGCTACACTAGCCCCTGTGTTTGCTGAGTACCTACTTGGATTCAGCTGTATGCTGGAGGTGGTAGGGGCACTCAGAAGGATAAAATTTGGCCCCATCCTCAAGTGACTCCCAGTCTGGAATACAGAATGAACCCCCAGGAAACATTCTACTTCAAAGCAACTATATACAAGGCACAGACTTTAAAGACTATAGGTGCAAAAGCCAAAAAGAAGGATGGGGCTCAAAGAAGAACCCATGGGAAGGCATCAGAGGGAAAGGGGGTTTTCACTGGAATTGAGGGCTGAGTAGAACTAGGTAAGCAGGAGATAGGAAGGGAGATAGAGAAGGAGCTCAGAAGGAGGAGAAGAAAATCTCATAAAAAGGCTTAGATGTTAAAATCAAGGTATCAACAAAAAATAAAAAACAAAAAAAGCTTAAACAGAGCAGCAAGGGTAAAGAAAGATTAGGAAGTACTGTGAGGTAAATTTGGACAGCAGAGTGGGCAAAGTAATGGGACTAACTCAGCCACATCTGCTGACCACTTACCCCTGATTCTGTATCAGACACTGGGTAGGTTAGACACAGCCTAGCCCTAGACATTGGTCTGGAAACATTTACCCTACAAAGAGGAAACTAAGGTAGCAACAAAAAAGGAAGATAAACATATTAGAAACATATAACCATCCAAACACTGGTTAACGTCGATAAGGGTCATCTAATCTTGGCAATGCTATAGGTGCCAGCTATTGGGCAATCTCACAGAGACAAAAGGAAACGGACAACACTGTTATTACTAAATGAGCACCTGTAATTATTAACATTTAAATACTTTAGGTTCTTTTCCCAGTTAGCAGTCACTTTCTTCAAAGTATTAAGCAAAGTTTTCCTAGACTTATTTCTGAGAGGAGCTTCCTAAAGGCAGCATTAACTGGAATTAGAGCTAACGCCCTACATACAAGTGTATATCACTTACCCTAACAGACAAATTCCCTAAAAGGGGGACTTGTTGAAAGCAAAGTCACTTTTTTTTTTTTTTTTTTTTGGCAGGGGGTGGGTTTGAACGTGCCACCTTCTGGATATGGGGGCAGCGCCCTAATCCTGTAAGCCACAGCCGCCACCCCACTTTTATTTTTTTTTTTTTGAGATGGAGTCTCACTATGTTGCCCTCAGTAGAGTGATATGACATCACCGCTCACAGCTACCTCAAACTCTTGGGCTTAAGTGATTCTCTTCCCTCAGCCTCCCAAGTAGCTGGGACTACAGGTGCCCGCCACAACACCCAGCCATTTTTTTGTTGTAGTTGTCATTGTTGTTTTTAGTAGGCCTGGGCTGGGTTTGAACCCGTCAGCCCCAGTGTATGTAGTTGGACCCTAACCACTGAGCTATGGGTGCCAAGCTGTAAAGTCACTTTTTTTAATGCCCAAGAAAAAAGGACTTATACATGGTGACTACTCCTATAAAGAGCAGATGACTTAAAATTTAAAAATGATCCTAGTTAGCAGGGTATGGTAGCTTATGCCTATAATCCTAGCACACTGATAGGTAGAGGCAGGTGGATTGCTTGAGCTCAGGAGTTCAACACCAGCCTGAGCAAGAGAGAGATCCTATCTCTACTAAAAACATATTTTTAAAAAAAGGGGAGGCACCTGTAGCTCAAATGAGTAGGGTGCTGGCCCCATATGCTGGAGGTGGCAGGTTCAAACCCAGCCCCACCCAAAAACTGCAAAAAAAAAAAGTCCAGGCACAGGCACAGTGGCTCACACCTGTAATCCTAGCACTCTGGGAGGCCAAAGCAGATGGATTGCTTGAGCTCATGGGTTCAAGACCAGCTTGAGCCAGAGTGAGACCCCCTCTCTCTAAAAATAGTCAGGTGTTATGGTGGGCACCTGTAGTCCCAGCTACTTGGGAGGCTAAGGCAAGAAAATTGTTTAAGCCCAAGAGTTTGAGGTTGTTGTGAGCTATGACTCCACAGCACTTTACCCAGGGTGACAAACTGAGACTCTGTCTCAAACAAAAGCTAGTGAGTCATCGTAGCGTGTACCTAAAGTGCCAGCTATTTGGGAGGCTGAGGCAAGAGGATCAGCTGAGCCCAAGAGTTTGAGGTTGCT
>CAUYQV010051355.1:0-29905 GCA_963574575.1 Galagoides demidoff | reverse complement strand
AGTTCAGTTTGGTCTCTGGTCTAGTTTCTGAGACAGAGCTCCCATTCCCCTGTAGATGTGGGTGTGAGGAGAATGCTTTAAGATTGGGTCTTTGGGCTCGGCGCCTGTGGCTCAATCCGCTAAGGCGCCAGCCACATACACCTAAGGTGGCAGGTTCGAATCCCCAGCCCGGGCCCGCCAAACAACAATGATTGCTGCAACCAAAAAAATGGCTGGGCGTTGTGGCGGGCGCCTGTGGTCCCAGCTACTTGGGAGGTGGAGGCAGGAGACTCGCTTGAGCCCAGGAGTTGGAGGTTGTTATGAGCTGCGATGCCATGGCACTCTACCCAGGGGGATAGCTTGAGGCTCTGTCTCAAAAAAAAAAAAAAAAAAAAGATTGGGTCTTTGACCCCCGGTCCCGACTCAGACCTCCTAAGAATCTTCATAATTTCCTGGGTAATGTGAGCATCTTTTGTTCTAATGAGGAACTCTTGGTGGGTTCCTGGATAGCCTGAGGATGGGGCTGGTTGCCAACAAACCATGTGCTTAGAGGATGGGAAGTTTTAAACCACCTGTGCCCCAACCTCTGAGGTGGAGAAAGGGGAAGAAGATTGAGCTGATCACTGATGGCCAATGATGTGATCAATCTGCCTATGAAAGGAAGCTTCCGTAAATACCAAAAGGACGGGGTTTGGAAGAGCTTCTAGGTAGCTAACCATGTACAGCTTCTCGGAGGGTGACTCGCCTGGAGAAGACTCGGAAGCTCTGAACCTCTTTTCACATTGCATCGCTTTCATCTGGTTGCTCATCTGTATCCCTTGTAATATCCTTTATAATAAATGGGTAAAGGTAAGTAAAGTATTTCCCTGAGTTCTATGAGCAGCTCTAGCAAATTAACTGAACCCAAGGAGAGGGTCATAAGAAATCCGATCTGTAGGTGGTTGGTCAGAAATATAGAAACAACCAACTACCTGTGAGTGGTGACTGAGCCTTCAACTTGTGGGATCACACACTATCTCCAGGTGGGTGGTGTTAGAACTGAACTGAATTAGAGGACAGTCAGTGGGGGACAGTTGGAGAATCTGCTGAAGAAAGAAGTGATATGGGGGAAAGACTCACACAACTCATAGCACAAGTGTTGAGTGACCATGTAAGAGAACAGGAAAATACACTGCGATTTTTTTTCTTAATATTCTCTCAGTAACATTATTTTAGATTATGTGAACCACTTAAATGAAATATTTGGTAAGTTTCCTACTTGATGGAACTTAAAAGAGGTAAAGAGGAAAAAGTTGGGAAGCTATATGGTTAATAAACACCACGTAATTAAAAAAATAAGCAAGCATTAACTATCTGGTTTTAATTTAAAGTAGACTAGAAGTTCAAAAGTTATCCATGAAAATTAAAGTGTCTTGTAAACATTTATGAAATTAAGACTTAAGCAGTAATATGAGGGGTATGGATAGGAGGAGTGGGGAAAAAGAGAAAAGAGCAATCAGTTACCATATTATAACCACAAGCCTAGCAAAAGGTAACAAGTCTAACTATACCACGGGATGTTGAGGCTGTGAAGCAAGAGGGACTCGTATACGTGCAAGTACAAATCAGTACAACTACTTTGAGAGCCAATTTGTCATCAACTGGTACAGCGAAGAAGCTCACGCCCTAGCAGTTCCACTCTTAACTAAAGAGAAACTCTTTCATTTTTTTTTTATTTCCTTGCTTATTTTATTTTATTTGTTGTTGAGACAGAGCCCCACCCAATGCCCTGAGCAGAGTGCAACGGCATCATAGCTCGCTGCAGCCTCAGACTCAGCTGTGCACATCCCACTGCCTCAGCATCCAGAAGCTGCTGGGACCTCAGCTTCCCACAGTGCTGGGATTACAGGTGTGAGCCACCTCAGCTGGCTCTGAGGTACAAAGGTTAAGCATCATTGTGACAGGAAAAAAACTGAAAACAATCTAACTGTTCACTGGCAAGTGAGTGAATAAACAGCGGAATTCATACGGCATAGTAAACAAGTTACCTACAGCTATAACCGTAACTACATACATAAAATGACGCACAAAAACACAATGCTGAAGGAAAACCAGTCAGGGAAGAAGACACACAGCCTAACGCCATCAGGAGCCGCCCAACCTGCAGCCTACAGAACCCGTGTGGATTTTGTGAGGACTCTGTTTATCTGAGGTAAAAATACATTTGGATATCACAAAAAGTATACGCAGAACTTTCTGTTTTGCTAGTCAGCCTTCATTAGTGTTTGCACATTTAATGCATGTGCCAAACAACTTTTATTCTTCAGATGTGAGGCAGAAAAAAAAAAGGTTGATTTATTACACCGCTGATTTATATAAAGTTTTAAAAAGTAGGAAATGCATTAATAGGTCCAAAGGAGTCACACAGGAATGTTAATTAGAAGAGAGAAGCACAAAATTCCCAGCTGTGGTTACCTTAGTGACAGAAGGCAACAGGACAAGGCCGAGGGACTAAGGAAGGAGACGCAGGGCTGGTTAGTGTTCCTGGTGAGAGTGCATTCCTATGGTGAACTGTCACATCCAAGTGTTTATTTTCCTATTATTCCTTAACCCAAATATATGTTACATATGATATGTGCATGTGTATTTGCATAAAACACAGGTACTCACGTGTATGGTAATGTTATTTAATTTTTTAAAAAGAGAGAAGGAATTTCCACATGGGAATATAAAAAGGAATAAATGTAATAAAAACATGAAAAGACAACATTAGCCTGTCATGTTTGGAGGGAAATAGGAAAATAAGGATTTTCTTAAGAGGGATGTATTAAATAATAGCTAGTATCAGGAAAGTTCATACTTTACACTTACTTGTTTTTTGGTTGCAGGGTATTTAATATCAAGAATTAATTCCTTTATTTCAGTTTCAACCAAATCTATAAAAAGAAAATTAATTAAAGTTTTCATTTCTCTAACAGTGAAATATTATTCTGAAAGAAAATGAATATATTTGTACTACTGGTCAGTATAAAAGATGTCTGGGTTCTGTCAGTTTATTGTTTTACTGCTGTGACTTTTAGTATCCCCTAGATGGCGCACTTCATCCTTACATTGCAATTCCAATAAAAAGTACAGGGGAATACTTGTATCTCCCTTCATTCTGAAAAGGACTTTAATTTTTTTTTTTATTAAGTCATTCATACATTTATCAGAGGTACATTTATGCCATTATGGGATTCAATGTGTTGATTATTTGTACAGATTGGCTTACATCCTACTAAACAATATAGCCTTCACCTCATTTACCCAGTAACAGGAGTAAGACATTTATGCTCTACACCTGATAGATCCAACTTATACTTGCAATATGCTCCATAGGTGTGATTCCCCTACCAACCCTCCCTCTATCGACCCAACCCCCTTCCCCTCTCCCTCCCCTTCCCTCCTTCATCCTAGGCTATAGTTGTTTCATTTTTCACATGCATGTGTAAGTAATTATAAATTGGTTACACAGTAGTACTGAGTGAGTTTAAGATAGCTCATCAATGCATTTAAGTATTTTGACTTTCCCATTCTGAATATTTTACTGATTTAAAAAATAACAGAATAGGCCAGGCGCTGTGGCTTATACCTGTAAGCCAGCACTCTTGGAAGCCAAGGTGGGTAGAATGTTTGAGCTCAAGAGTTTTGAGACCAGCCTGAGTAAGATCCTGTCTCTAAAAACAGAAACACTAGCCAGGCATGGTGGCGCACTCCTATAGTCCCAGCTACTTAGGAGGCTGAGGCAAGAGGACTGCTTGAGCCCAAGAGTTTGAGGTTGCTGTGAGTACTCCACCCAGGGTGACAGAGTGAGACTCTGTCTCAAAAAATAATAATAAAATAAAAATAAAATAAAAAGACAGAGCAATATTCCTTACTATTTTTATTAAAGGATACCTACCAGGATGAGAAGTTTTTGTTTTTAGTAAGGTTGCCAGTTTCTTCACTAAGTGCATATCCTTGGCTCGTTCACTCTTTTTATCACTGAAACATTAAATACAACAAATTCTTATAGAAAGTGAAACTGTTTTCCTTCTAATTCTGAAACATTCCAACTTTCTTTTTTCCTTCATATGCTTCCTATTTAACTTTAAAGATTATCAGTCTGATGAAAAATGAAACAATATAATAACTACACAACAGCACACCAAACCAAGAAACTAGGAAAAGTTAGAGAGGAACATCAATCAGCAGACACTTAATGAATCTTACCTCAGTGCTAAATGGAAAGGAACATTCACTGTTTTCACACTTCCAGATACTGGATCAACAAGACAGATCTGGTAAGTCTGTGGCTGCCAACTCTGACTGGTAACATTATTTAAGCCCATTATTTTATAGCCAGGATACAGCAGCCTATGAAAATCACATACCAAATGGTAAAAATATTAGGAAAAGGAGAAAACCCAAAAGGTGCTTTTATTATAGCAAGGGAACTTCTTCCCTATTAGTAATGTGCAAGCATTAATTAGGCAAATCAATAGTGATACCAAAAACATAAAGAAAATAAGACTCCACTGGCAGAGTCCTTTCAACTTTGTTAAAGGGCTCTATAAAATTAAACGAACACAATCAGACTTGTGTTTCAATGGCAAACAAGCATTCACCTCACTTATCACTCTAGGGGAATGTGAAGGAACTTTCCTCTTCAGAGTTCACAGCATTATGTAAGAGACAAATGGTAGCACCAGGCTAACTAACACAGTAGCACGTTATGGCATTTTCAATAATTTTTTGTTATTAAATACTTAATCCTTAATTATATACCAGGCACTTGCAGGAAAAACCATAATAAAGAATATTACAATTGTCAAACAACATGCAATTTAGTAAAATCTAATCTAGTAAAAGATTTACTTTAATAAAAACATTCCTGTATTTCTTTTTGTAACCAGACAAAGGCCAGGGTTGCAGCTTACCTGCAGTGCTTCCCCACATTAAAAGCTCCTACTCTAGGTCCCTGCTGTGTGCTCCACACTTCTAATATTCCTCTTCTCGGCGCATAGATCACAAGGAACTGAGCTACGCGACTTGGACCCTGAGTATTTCCAAAAGGAGAAAAATCCACTTTTTCTGGTACCCTTTCATGGAGGTCCTCTACAATTTGAATCCATCCAATTTGTGCACCTCGATACCCTTGAGACAGAGGAAAAGGAAACTGAGCTTTAATAGTCGCCTCCTGAAGCACTCTGAAAAATTTGGGTGGCGGGGGAGAGGAAGGAAAGCTTTAAAAGTACATTTTTTTTTTTTATTACAAAAATGTCTTAAACAGAAAAGCATATAATAAGCAATCTATCACTAAGCCTTATCAAATCTTAATATTCTGGTGTATTTCCTTGAGATCTTTTTTTTCCTTTAAAAAGAAAATACTACAAATACCATTAAAGTGATCCGACTGCCTCTCCTGCTCCTATTCCCTTACCTCCTTCTCTTCCAAAGATTCTCTCTTTTTAAAAAATTCTGGAGATATTATGAGGTTTGTATTTAAAATAAGAGTCCAATTAAAATATAAGAAAAAAATCAAATCAATTTCCTGCTAGGCAATCCCTTTGGTGGTATACAGATAGAGGAAAAATGGGCTGCAGAGTGATGTTAAGAAAGCTCCTGCCTGTGAGAAGTAGGAGCTGATGCTGTCTTCCATTCTACCGTAGTCCCTGTCAAAGGCAACGGATCCCTCTCGCCCCAGGACACAATGGAAAGGAAAACTGACTGCACCAGATGCAGAAAGACAGGCATAATGCAAGTGACAAGACGGTCGTGTCTACAAACAGCTATGTCTTGTGAATTTTGGAAAAGTCTTACTGAGAACACACCTTTGATATTGTTTTGAAAAGGCAAACACCAAAGAGAAATTAGGTATCTGGAAACTAGTACAGATGCTTCAACAAGTGATGGATAAAGTTTGCCATCTACCTTCGTCTTTCACTGCAGGAGTTCTTTGGCAAGAAGGTAACAGTGGCCTTAATCTAGTCAGAGTAATTTAATTTTCTCAAATCCATTAATCCTCACATTTTGAAGTACAGACAAGACTGCACCATAAATTGTGGTTTCCAACCAGTGGTCTATGCTGACGTGTTACTATTCCAGATGATTCTAACAATGCATTCTTACCTTCTTCCTTAGGGAGATTTTATTTTATTTAGGCTGATAATTTGCCTAGTTAAAAGACATTTTCAAGTCTTCTATATAGTTAGTGTGCCCATGTCACTAAGTCCTGGCTAATGTAGTATAGATAAAAGACTGAAGGGACTTAGGGGAAAATCTTCTAAGTGGACTAAGTTGGCAGAAGTACCCTTCTTCCCTTCTCCTTCCTTCCTGGAATGTAGATAAGAAGGCCAGCTATGAGAGCCTTAGGAAGGAGACTGAGTTCCTGAATATAGTGTGGTGACATGTCAATACTACACTTGGGTCTGTTACAAACAGAATAAACCACAGCGGTACCTGTGGCTCAAGGAGTAGGGCACCAGCCCCATATGCCAGAGATGGCAGGTTCAAACCTGGCCCCGGCCAAAAACTGCAGAGTGAACCTCCTTACATAGTTACAGAGACAACGAAGTAGACTGGGCCAAGCATATGGATACAAAAGTCAACTCGGTGAAGATGAATTTTGCTAAGTTTTGCTATCTTAATTCTGAAAGACCTTCCATGAAACTGAAACTGAAAGAAACTGAGTGAGGCAGAGGGTAAATCTGCCCATTAGATGACCGAAATTAAAGATGCGTCAATCAATTACTGGACACAGTGTTATACATCTGAGTTCACACTGAAAAAGAAAACAGAAAGGATGAAGCAGTGTTATCAACCAGAAGCTGAAGGATGCTAACACTGCTCACTCAGTGGGGTAAAAAGCAATTACACTTTTTTCTGGGTTTTTGTAAGTACCTTTCCACATGCGTATTGCAATTCCTCTAGCTACATCCAATAAAATAACTCTGCCAAAATCATCTGTTACTGCTGCCAGTGTGTTACACGGAGACAGACATATACTTTCACCATGGCGTCTAGAATCTGGAAGTCCGAATCTGATATTTAAAAGGAAATAAAAAACTCAAATCACATTTCCATCTAGAAACATACAGCAAGAATAAAGAAATGCATAAAAAATGAGCTGAATCTGTTTTTACAAAAAGAACCCGAACTTTGCCTAGAATAATTTGTTGTTTATAATTATAATAATTAATTATTTATGATGACATATGCAATCTAAAATACCTAAGAAAAATTAGAAAACCATAGTCCTATGTAGGGCTTCTATAGATATCCATGACCCTATATATTTAGAGATATTAAGTATAAATTGATCTTTCCTCGATTAAGAGGCATGTCATTGAAAATAATATCCTCATCACCAACTAAATTTTAGAATACTTTGCTCCTATACAGGCATCTTTTTTCCATTTAAAGTGCTTGTTCCTAACTTGTTCTCTTTTTGCTAGGTATCACAGCCTGTACACCAATGTATCTGCCTGAAATAAGAACGTTCTTTTTTCTAAACAATTATTGCTAAACTGCTACTGATCTATAATCAACTTTGTTAGAATTGTAAGTAAAATGTAAATAAAGAGGTATTGGAAAAGGCCTAGGAGAACTCATTTTGAGGAAAGTCCCTGAGATGAATGCTCAAACTCTATTACATGTATTTGAGATACATAAGGTCATATGGCTAATTTCTTAATTCTAGGGGGAATTTCGGAAATGTGGTATGTCACAACATCACAACATTTTTCATCTTAAAATAAGATGGAAAAAATCTTAGAAGGTATACTTCAATAAGTTTTAATAATAGTTAATTAGTTGGCTCTCTCTCTCTCTCTCTCTTTTTTTTTTTTTTTGTGGAGACAGAGTTTCACTTTATTGCCCACGGTAGATTGCCCATGGCGTCACACAGCTCACAGCAACCTCCAACTCCTGGGCTTAGGTGATTCTCTTGCCTCAGCCTCCTGAGTACCTGGGACTACAGGCACCCGCCACCCTCAGTATATGGGGCTGGCGCGCTGCCCTAGTTGGCTCTCTTTAGATAAAAAGCATCTACAAAGAGGGGCAGGAGGAAAGGTTCTATTTCCCTTCATGGTGGTACGTCATATTAGGTAACAAAAATGATTTAAAAACAAAATCAAGTATTAGAAGACACGCGTCTATTAATAATAAAACAAAACAAAAACAAAGCAAAAATCATGCTCTCCCCCCAAAGCCTCATCAAATACACTAACCCATTCTGTAGTACCACTGAACTAAACAAGGAAACATAAGCCAATATTCCAAGAAGTGCTTGAATACACATGACTCTTGTTTTTATTTTTTTTTTAAGAAATCACTGAATACTTTTAAAGTTTATATAGCTTAGTAACAAACCAGATTTGTAAAAGAAATTCAACAGCTATTAATAAAATAACTTTAGCTAAGTTTATTTGTCAAAAAGTATACTCAACAAATACATTTTGAGTACCTACTATACGATAGGGAAACAGCTATGAACAGAATAAGCAAGAATCACTCTTTTCACACAGTTTTACATTTTAGTGGGGAGAGGAGATTCCATATTAACGAGTTTCAGAAGCTCTAAAGACTTATGAGACCAGCAAATCAACTAAATACAATGGAAGACCACAAATTTAAGAATATCTTTCTAAAAACACTAAAATATGACAAGCATGATGGACTTGCCTTACAGCTAATGGAGTAGCTGGTTCGACCTTAGGCTTTTGCTTTTGAACGGCTTCTTCCTCGTGCTTACTTTTCCAACCAAGCCAACCACTGGAAAAAGAAAATTAGAATATAAACTGTGCTTTGAAGGTTTCAAATTGTAGACTATCAAAGTATAAGTTAAAATCAAGCTACATGCACATTAGGTAGTTCTCATTTATTACGTAATTACCTGGCAGCATTAAATAAAGCAGAAGTGAGTTTACTTGCAACTGCTAGTGCAACGTGAGATAATAATGGTTGTGTGCTTCCCTGAAAACCAGAACATTTAAAAGAGAAAAGTCAGTAGCTTACAAAGAGACAGAACACACTTTCTAAATAAGGCTTATGTTAAAAAGCTTTGAGAAGTTGTATAGCCTGAACTAGCAACTCAACTTCTTTCAGAGGGTACACAAAAAATTTTATTTTAGGAGCAATATGATAAAAAATTTTAACTCTATAGTTTAAAAATAAAATCACTACCAGTTTATTTTACCTCTAGGATTTCCCGCTTTAAATTTTAATGTAGTTCCACTAAATTTTAAACTAGGACATTAAGATGACATTATTCTAGCTGAGCTATAGATTTCCCATCTACCCCCACACAACTAGCTCTTTTTTCTCTTTATATATATATACATTTATATATAAAAACACACACACAAATTCATACATATTTTTATAAAAGTAAAAAGAATTTGAATAATTCTGAGACAGCTGCTTTTTAAGTGAGAAATAAGAAGCGCCAAATCTAACACCTAACTTTTCCTCATTTTTGGAAGCAATTTTCACCACTTACATCAACTAAAGCTGGTTGCTTGTTCTGTCTTTACAATTCCTCATTTACTCAAATCCCTGGTTGGTTGACGTCATTGACAACCCTGAACTTCTGGCTATCACCCCAGTATTTAAAAGATTACTCAGCTGTCAAAGACCCAGAGCTTCAAGAACAAAGAAGACTGTTTTTTGCTGACTTCAGAGCCTTTTCAGTTAATCTAAAGAATTTAGAAAAAACCTAGTTGAGATTAATTTTAGTTTCAACTAAAACTTAGAAATGCAAACTTTTTAATTTTCCTAAGGCTAACTTACTACATCCAATTTGTAGACAAGTTGAAAAATCAAGCACGGCCTTATTCATGATCAGTGATGAAACTCATACCTCTAAAGCATAGAAGAAGCCAGTAAATGGATTGGACCCCACAGTGATATACTGAGACATAGCAGGAGGACTGTTTTTAATTGCCGCATTAAATCCACCTATATTGGAAGCAGTCTTCATTTGGTCAAAAGGGGACAGAGTCATAATACCTAATGATAAAAAAGACAAAAAACCCCACATGTTTTGAATGCACAATGTCATTTTAGGTCATTCAATTTTTACTTCAGTTTCATTTTACGATGCAAACTGCTTAGTTTTAATAATGGAGAAAAGTCATTTTTAAAAGCTTCAAAATCAAGATCAGAAAATACTCATAAATATTAAAATGAACCTGTATAATTTCACCAACCTATAAAATATATAAAAACAAAATTTAAATTTTTTTTAAACAGATACAAAACTCAGAAGGTATAAGAAGCATATGGTTCACCTATATCCCCAGGTACTACAATTTACTTGTTGGTGGCAACAAGTGAAAGTTTCTTTTTTTTTTTGAGACAGAGCCTCAAGCTGTCCCCTTGGGTAGAGTTCTGTGGCATCAAAGCTCACAGCAACTCCAACTCCTGGGCTCAAGCAAGTCTCTTGCCTCTGCCTCCCAAGTAGGTGGGACCACAGGTGCCCGCCACAACGCCCAGCTATTTTTTGCTTGCAGCCATCATTGTTGTTTGGCGGGCCTGGGCTGGATTCGAACTTGCCACCTTAGGTGTATGTGGCTGGTGCCTTAGCCACTTGAGCCACAGGTGCTGAGCCAACTGAAAGTTTCTTATGTGGTCTTCCAGAGGTGCTGCACAGACACAAATGATGCCACACCAAACAAACTGATACATGCTGTGTTTTTTAATAAAATATCAAGGAGACATGCCACATTCTTATTAATCATTTTTAGTATTCCATTCTATGGTAATACCATAATTAATCTGACCTACCCATGTACATTTAGGTTGTTTCCCACCTTTTGAACTACAAAGAATGCTGCGATATATATCCTTAAGGTCTCTGCAGACAGACTATGTAAGTCTGTTTGTTCAGTAAATTCCCATAAACAGAAGCACAGGAGTAAAGGGGACCTGCATTCAAAAAGTTTTATTAGGTATTGCTACACTGTATTCCACAGAGATAGTGTTAAATTATATCTCTGCAAAAAATGGTGGGAGAGTACCTGTGCTCTGTACTACTCTCGACAGTGAAAACACTTTCAAATATCTACTTTTTTTTTTTTTTGCAGTTTTTGGCTGGGGCTGGGTTTGAACCCGCCACCTCTGGTATACGGGGTTAACGCCCTACTCCTTTGAGCCACAGGTGCCACCCCCTCAAATATCTACTTTTTAGTTTAGAAATAAATCTCCAATGTTTTATTAATGAAGAGTTACTCTGTATTTCCCTAAGGTTCTTGGAGCAAAAGCAGACAGTCTGAATGCTGCCATGCACAAGCCTGTGCAAAGTAGTAGAGGAAAAAAAACAGTACATTTAAATTCACAAGTGCAAAGAGAGAAAGCGGGAGAAAGAGGAGAAAGAGAGCTTAGAGATCTTGGAATAAAGATCTGCTGCTAGATCCCAACATAGCAGTGTCTTCAAACTTGGGTATTCATATGGTACCTGAGATACCCTGCAGAGAGGCCCTGAACTCTAATATAGCTCAGAATGAAACAAAAGTTACTGTTATGGTTTCCACTGTTGCATCTACTAAGTACCACACATAAGTAACTACTCCACTCCTTTGCCTAAAAAATTGCTCCTGAAGAGGAGTCCTGGGAAAGGAAGTTCTTTCAGTGAGTTCATAAGCAAACCATTCCTTTGATTTATAGAAATTAAAGTGACGAAATAAATCCTTGTAAAAACTGGATTATTCTAAAAGATCACAGTACCTGTCTAATCAATGAATTTATGATTCAACAGGCAAAATGCTTTTACTACTAAGTTTTGCCTGAGTCTACCAGAATAAAATCAAAGGGTGATCATAGGGTATGGCATAGAAATTAGAACTTAAGTTTTTTTTTCTTTTATTAATTGATAGCTGTATACATTAATGCAAACATGGGGTACATTGTACTGTTTTCAAATACAATATGAAATACTTTCATCAAGCTGGTTAACATAGATTTCATGTCATTTGCTTAGTCATTGTATCAAAACATTTATATTCTAGTTCTAGAAAAGTTCACTTATACCCTTGTTAGACAGATATATAGGGAATTTCTATAAAACAAATGTTTGATCTTTTGGAGTGATCCCACAACTCCAGGTAATGATCAATTTTTGCTCTCCATTTGTCTGCCTCTTTGAGTGTTTGGGAACATTCAAAAGTCTTGTCTTCAGTTTCAGAGCTCCTTTCTTCTGCCTGGTCAACTCTATTACTGAGGGATTCTATTGTATTTTGGAGCTCCTCAACTAACTTTTTCATTTCTTTTCTCATTATGTTCATATCTTTGGTGACTTGGGCTTTGAATTCATGAATTTCTTGAGACAACTTTAGAACTACTGTTTGGAATTCAATTTCTATCTTTTCTTCCATTCTATCTATCTTATTTGCCATCCATATTCTGAATTTGATTTCTGACATTGTTGCCATTTGTCTATGCATGGCATCTTCAGTTGTATCTCCTTTGTCATTTCTTGGGGAGGGGGTTGATCTACTCTGGTTATTCATGTTGTCAGAGTTCTTCTGTTGGGTCCACACCATGTTTATTTTTGAACGTTTGTTTATTAGAACTGGTAAGGTGAGATTGAATTAGGGTTCCTAGGTAGTAGAGACAGCCCCTTACCAAAGCGCTAGGCTTTATAATTGTGGCTTATTTCCTACAACCTTACAAAGGCCCCTTTCAGAGTTTTAGCTGGAGACTCTGAGAATCTACTTGGTGGGATAGCACAAGCTAGCCCTGTTTTGATATCAGCCAACCTCTACCCTATTCTAAGAAACCATAGTATTAGGTTTAAATTTCAACTATGAAGAGATACAAACAACTGTGGCACCCAACCCCCACTTTCAGTTCTTTTCTGCTACAGAACTTCTAAGGTCAACCTCAGAATGTCCCCAAGTGGACAGCCCCAGACACAGGTTCTAACCAAATTGTCTCAGACAGTGCAAACCCTGTCCAACAGAGAGGGATTCAAGGATCTCCAATAGCACAATTGGAGCCAGGAATCCACACGACCACCTACCCGACTCAGTCCACACTGTTGTTGGCTTCTCTGCTCACAGGCCCAGCTGCGGCCAGGGGGCACCCACCCACCCACCCATCTCAGTCTACATCCAGCTAGTCACTGCTTGCCAGACCAGCTGGAGTCAGGGGACTGTGCCCCCACCTGCCAGTCTCAGTCCACTGTCTGGAAAAGCCTCTGTTTGCAGGCTCTGTTGGAGTCAGGGCACCAGACCCTGCCCTCTGGTCTCAGTTTACATACAGCTATCCTCTGCTTACCAGACCAGTTGGAGTCAGGGGACCACACTCCTGCCTGCCAGTCTCAGTCCACTGCCTGGCAAGCCTCTGTTTGCATGCTCTGTTAGAGTCAGGGCACTGCACTCCACCTCAGGTCTCAGTCCTCACCTAATAAGCCTCTGCTCACCAACAGTGGACCATGCCCTAGCCCTCAGGTCTTGGTTCACACCCAATAAGCCACTGCTTGAAGGTTCTTTTGGAATCAGGGGACCACGCACTTGCTCTCAGGTCTTAGTACACACCTGTGAAGCCTCTTGCTCACAGGCCAAGCAGGGGCTGGGGACCAGCCCTGTCTGCCGAACTCAGTCCACACCAGGCAACCACTTTCCCACTGTGGGTGCTGTCAGAGCCAGGGGTTCTGCACCTCATCCCACCAGACACAGCCCGAACCGAGGGTCAACACTACCACTGGCCAGGCATAGTCATAACCAGGGGGACTGCTCCTCCTCCTGCTGAGTGTCCCTTTCTTTCCATACCCTCTTTCTTCCCTGTTAGTCTCAGATTATGTCCTGATGGTTGGTGGTCCACACTATGCCCAATTCTCTTAGGACAAGACCAAACACTCTGTGCTCTGCAGGGGGAAGAATTTCAGGCCACCATGTTGAGGGGGTAAGGGTGGACTGGGAGTTTGGACTTGTGGGAGAAAATATCTGTTCAACTTTATGCCTGGTGGGGTGGTGTCTAGGTTCATAGGGGGACCTCCCTGGAGAAAGAGACCTGGAGTTTAGCGGCTCTCTCCAGCAGGTAAAATGAGAGGTCTTTTGTTCCCTGCCAGATAGCCTGAGGCAGGCCTCTTGCTTGGGGGAGGGGTCTCCCATCCACTAGTCAATAGGCTTTGTACCTGTAATTCGTTTTCTTGAATGCTCTTCCTTGGAGTTACAGCTTGCCGAACCTCTTTCTTGGCTCAGCTTCCCATTTTTGGCTTCATAGAGTCAAATTCCATCCTGTTTTTCGTCCTCTGCTTAGGAGCCTCTGCTGAGGGTTGTTACCAGTCGGCCACCTTTCCAGAATCCTCATAATTTTGCCTTTTAATATCACCTGGCAATCTTTTTTTTTTTTTTTGGTTGCAGCTGTCGTTGTTTAGTGGGCCCAGACTGGATTCGAACCCGCCGCCTTATCACCTGGCAATCTTTCTACATGAGCCAACTCATGCAGAAAGCCATCTCCCTTTCCCTTCAATACATGTTTAAACCTTCACTACTTGTGTTAGCTTCTAAGGCTATATCTTAGTCTGTTTTCTGTTACTATAACAGAACACCACAGACTAGGTAATTTATAAAGAAAGAAAGTTTGTTTTTTACAGTTCTTTAGGCTGGGGAGTTTAAAGTTGAGGCGCCACATCTCATGAGGGCCTTCTTATTGCATCATAACACGGCAGAGGGTATCACATGGTCAAAGGGCAAGTGTGTGTCAGCTCAGAGCTCTCTTCCTCTTCTTATAAAGCCACCAGTTCCATTGTGGTGTCCATAACCTGATTATCTTACCTAATCATTTCCAAATACCATCAACATATGAATTTGGGGGTTGTTTCCAACACATGAAATTTAGGGGGCATATTCAAACCATGGTAGGCTACTGTAGCAAAGTACCACAGACTGTGTGGCATAAACAACCTTTATTTTCTTACAGTTCTAGAATCTAGAAGTCCAGGATCAATGTGTTGGCAGGGTTGGTTTCTCCTAAGGCCTCTCTCCTTGACTTATAGATGGCTATCTTCTTTCTTTATCACCACATGGTATTTTCTCGTGAGTGTCTAGGTCCTATTTTCTCCTCATAAGTACATCAGTCATATTGAATTAGGGCTCACTTCAATGACTTCCCCATATAACCTTAATTACTTCTTTAAAGACCCTATCTCCAAATACCATATTGCTCTAAGGTACTTGAAGTACTAGGGGTTACAACTTTAATGTACGAATCAGTGTGGGGGCAGGACATAGATACAATTTGTCCCATACCACCAATCTCTCTCTCTCTCTCTTTTTTTTTTTTTTTTTTGAGACAGAGTCTCATTCCTTGCCCATGCTAGAGTGCTATGGCACCTATCTCAGAGCAACTTCAAACTCCTAGGCTCAAGTGATCCTCCTGCCTGAGCTTCCCAGATAGCTGAAACTACAAGCACCCACCACAATACCTGGCTAATTTTTCTATTTTTAGTAAAGGTGTGTTCTTGCTCTTGCTCAGGCTGGTCTTCTGAGCTCAAGCAATCCTCCTGCTTACTTGCTGTGGCCTCCCAGACTGTTCGGATTATAGGCATGAGCCTCTGTGCCTGGCCCACAACATCAATCTTTTTAAGTCTGCTTTCTTACCTCATCACCCTCTGTCTTCATAGAGGAGACAGAAATAATCCTATGGCTCCTCCCACTGCCTTATAAATCCTACTTTGAGGAGTTCCCCTCTTTCCTCATTTCCTCCTTGGTGAAGACTGTTGTGATGCTTTGAATGTTTGTGTCCCTCCAGAATTCATGTTGAAACTTAATTCCCAATGCAATAGTATTAAGAGGTGGAAACTTTAGGAAGTGATTAGGCCATGAGGGCTTCACCCTTATAATGCCTTTATAAAAGGGCATAAAGCCTGGGTTTGGTGGCTCCTGCTTGTAATCCTAGCACTCTGGGAGAGTGAAGCAGGTGGATTACTTGAGCTCATGAGTTCGAGACCAGCCTGAGCAAAGCAAGACCCCATCTCTACTAAAAATAGAAAAACTGAGGGAAGAGAATTGCTTGAGCGCGAGTTGGAGCTTGCTGTGAGCTCTGATACCACAGCACTCTAGCCAGAGTGACAGCTTGAGATTCTGTCTCAAAATAAATAAATACATAAATAAGGCATGAAGGAGTGAGTTTATGCCTTCCGTCCCTTTTGCCATGTGAGGACATGGAGTTGGTCCTCTCCAGAGGTTGCAGCAACTTGGATGTAGAGAGCAAGCCCCTGAGATACACCAATTCTGCTGGTGCTTTGATCTTGGACTTCCCAGTCTCCAGAACTGTGAAAGAATGAATTCTGTTGTTCATAAATTACCCCAAGGAGTGTTATTACAGGAGTAGGGATGGGCTGAGACAGAAATTGATACTAAGAAGTTGGAGTGTTGCTCCAACAAATATCTAAAAATGTGAAAGTGGCTTTGAAACTGGGTAACAGACACCGGGTGAACCATAAAGAGCTATTCTGGTGAGGGATCAGAAGAGGGAAGGCGTAGAGAGAGCCTCAATTTTCTTAGAGGTTATCTAAGTGGTTATGACCAGCATGTTAGTAGGAATATAGACATTAAAGGCCATTCTGGTGAGGTCTTAGACAGAAATGAGGAACATCTTATTGGAAATTAGAGGAAGGGCCACCCCTATTATAAAGTACCAAAGCACTTGGCTGAATTGTGTCTATGCCTAACGATTTGTGGAAGGCAGAACTTCAAAGCAAGGAAGTAGGATATCTGGTGGAAGGAATCCCTAAGCAAAGTGTTGAAGATGCAACATGGTTTTCTCAACTACTTAGAGAAAAATGTAAAAAGAGAGAAATGAATTAAAGATTGAGTTCATAATTAAAAAGGAAGCAGAGTTTAAAGAGTTGGAAAATTCTTAGCCTAGCCATGTTTTCAAGATAAATAAGGCACATTCAGGAGAAAACACCAATGGTGTGCCCAAGCAAGCTTCTGATAAGGAGATGAGAAAGGACAAAAGAAAGCCAAATGCTATTCACTAAGGCTGCCACTCCCATCACAAGCCCAGAGTGCTTGAGCCTTGAGGACAGAATGGTTTCAAGACAGGGACCCACAGAGCTGGAGAGGCCCTGGGTGTTGGAGAAGGCCTGGTTCTCAAGGTTCCTCAGGGATGTTCCAAGTTTCTGTTTCACACATTGTGATGTAGCATTCCTTGGTTGTCTTGGGTATGGTTCTAGTGGGTCCTGATGCAGGTTGGGCCTCCCCTCCAAAGGCACAGGGGATTTAACTCAATGATATCCATGTGGCACTAACTCTACATGAACACAGAGTACAAGAGATGTGGGGCATGTTACCTCCAACTAGATATCAAAGAGAGCCTTAGAGCCCAGGTAGAGACCTTCTGCAAGAGCAGGGCCACCAAAGGGCAACATATGGTGAAATTGTGGGAGTGGGATCACCCCAAGATCCCAGAATTATAGAGCCACCAGTCTGAACTCCAGCCTAGAAGAGCCAAAAGGTATAAGATCACAGCCCATGAGAACTGCAACACGGAATGCACCTAGAAAAGTCATGGGGGCTGGGCTTGAGGCACAATCGCTATGTCATTGTGTCTGGAAGATAAGACATGGTGTCACAGAAGATTATTCTCAAATCTCAATATTTAATGTTGTTTGCCTTATTGGGCGTTAGACTTGCTGGGGACTTATTGCTCCGTCTTTCCTATTTCTCCCTTTTGGAAAGGGCAGGGAATGTCTATCCTTTGCCTATCCCACTGTTGTATTCTGAAACTACAGAGATTGTTTGATTTTATAGGAGGGGGAATTTGCCTCAAGATAAATTGTATCTTGAGTCTGAGCCATATCTTACTTAGATGTTATTTAGATGAAACTTTGGACTTAGGCTTTAAAGTTTATATTGGAATAAGTTAAGACACTTGGGTCTATTGGACTATAATGAATGTATTTTGTATGAGAGAAGGACATGAATTTTGGAGGGATGGACAGAATGATGTGGTTTTAATATTTGTATTCCTCCAAAATTCATGTTGAAACTTAATTCCAAATACATTATAATTAAGAGGTAGGAGTTTTAGGAAGTAATCAGGCCATGATGGCTCTGCTCTTGTGAAAGGGATTGATGTCCTCATAAAAGAGGCTTCAGAGAACAGCCTCATTCTTTTTCCCCTTCCTCCATGTGAGGACACAGCATTCATCCCTCTGGAAGAAGCAGAGAATGAGTCCTTACTAGATAAATTTGCCAGCACTTTGATCTTGGACTCCCCAAACTCCATATCTGTGAAAGAATAAATTTCTATTGTTTACAAATTGCCCAGTCTAACATGTGCTGTTATAGCAGCAAGAACAAACTAAGACAGGTATCCTCTCCCTGATCCCACCATAGTCCCATCATAGTCCCACTGTAAGCTCTTATTTATGCTCTTGGTGAACTTACTTACCCAGCTCCCTAGGGTACTGACCTATCACCTCTTCTCTCTCTTCAGTGTCTCATGTGGCAAAATTAAAAGCCAAAACCATCCATCTACTACATCTGGCTCCATATCTCAAAAAGCCTATGTAGCCATACTAGGAATAGTGTCAACAGAAGGATGATGAAGTTCACAAATTTGGAAAGGAGAACTTTATTTCCCATATAGGATTAAACCTGTAGGTTGGCCATTCTGACAGACTGGGAAGCATAGTTTTGGGCAGAAGCTGAGAGAATATAGATGAAGGGACAGACAGCAAGAACAGGAATTTATGCTGAGCGGGGTGGCTAAATATACATATTTAACAAGCTATGGGAGGAGTCATGAATATTTATAAAAAAGATAAACATGTGCATGCATATTTGAGCTTCATGCCCCTTCAGTGGTTACATGTACAGAAAATGGTGGTGTTAGTATAATCTAACGGTGGAGTTTTTGGCCCTTTGACATCAATAGGAGTAGCAGAAGACATGAACACCCTCACTGTGCCTCCTCCACAGATTTGTCAGAAAAGATTTGTCATTAATGGTCAGTAGCCCCTTATCCAGAAGGAATGCTGGCCGTTGGCAGGATGAGTAACATTGGGCAGTTAGTTGAAATCTGTGGTGGTTTCTCCAAAGGCTGGTTCTGTTAACCCTTAGGGAACACAGCATAATGGTGGTTAACAAGGGAGGGGGTATGAAGAGGCATGTCAACCTCCCATCCTGTTATGGACAGAATTTCAGTTTTAAGGTTTCTCTGGGGTCCACTTGGTCAAGAGAGGGTCTGTTCAGTTGGTTGTGGGGCTTAGGATTTTATTTTTATTTCTCAATGAGAAGACCTTTTTGTGCTACTTTTTGTTGGGGGCTCTGCCATTGTCTGTGGGTTCCTCACCTACTGCAGGTATTCCATGCAGTTATTTTCCTCCTAGTGTCTGAGAAAGTGAGGATGCTCATCTGATGGCTTTTTTCCTCGTAGTGCCTATATTCATCTTCTCCCTTTGGTGATGGGGGTGGGGAGGAAAGCTAAGGGGTGCATTTCCATAAGCATTAGCTCATTCCTGATTTGTGAGGCTGTTGGAAGAGCCATTATGCTTCCTGAGTTAGGAGAAAGTGTGTCTGGGCCCCCAGATCCCTTTCTGATGACCTCTCTTTACTGGCCCCTTTATTTCTAGAGCCAAATGAACCATTCTCCCTTACAAAACCATTTTTACTCTGTGTCATGGAAATTATTCTGAGCTTGATCATAGGCAGAAGAAATGACAGGGCATGTTCAGTATAGTGATGGGTCTGGTTTACTATTTTCTCGGGAGAGGTTAATATGTTATTTTTGTTTGAGATGCAAATAATTTCTATTGAAAAAGGAAAAAAACCCTTTTATCTGAAGAATGCGAGTCCTTTTAAATTATTAGGTTGAGAGAGACATTAAAATAAGGTAGCAGTCATGTCCTACTCCCCTCTTTGAGCTATGTCTTCATCTCTGGAAACTGTTTGCTATTGCCACAGGTAACTATAAATTAACTAACAATACTGCACTGGACATGATAACTCACATTCTATAGCTTGACAATGTATAGCTAATAACTAATTAATGCTATCTCAGTAAACCATTGAGAATTCCTGACAAACAACTTTGTAAAAGTTCATTTCCTGTCTTCCTTTTTGCCCTTAAAAACTTGCTTATAGCAAGGGCTTAACAGAGCTCATACCCAAATTTACTTGCATCTGACTCTTCTCAGCAGTTGTCCTCACTTTGGCTCAAATAAACTCTTTAACATTGTATTTTGTGTTTTAGCCTCTTCCTTTTAGGTCGACACTCGAATAGAACAGATGATTATAAAGATAATGGTTTATTTTCTTGGTGGACATGAACCAGTTTTGTGTCTAACCCAGAAATCTTATTCTGACATTTCCTATAAATACCTAGCTTCTCGAAATGCTCTTTGAATTGGTTCTAACATCATATTTGTTCTCTAATTAATTAATGAGTTGAATAAAACTTTGAACTCTGTTCATTTTATATTTATTTATTTACTTTTTTTTTATTAAATCATAACTGTGTACGTTAATGGATTTATGGGTACAAAGTACTGATTTGATATACAATTTGGAATGCTTACATCAAACTGGTTAACATAACCTTCACTTCACTTTCATTTTATATTTATATGAGAGTCATGATGTGATCTTTCGAAAATTGTACTTTAACACTGTTTTATTGTGGACAAGGATAAGCAAAAAGAAAGACTATTTGTAGTAGAAGCATTTTCACTAGTCATGCTGCCAAACTTCTCCCTCTTTATTGTATGTTTACCTTTCAGATGAAAGAAAGGTTGTTCTTTTTCTCTGGAGAAAATTCTCTAGTAATCATTTATCATTCTGTAGCTTCTATATAATTCTCTGCTTCCTTAACAAGGTAGTTTAAAAAGTTGTCTAAGTTACCTAAAAAGTTGTCTCAGACCAAATGTTTAAAGCTGTATGTGAAAAATACCATGGATATGTAAAGCTGACATTGGATGAGTTCGAAAAGTTTCTTGCCTATGCAAGCTAATGACAATGCTCTGTGCTTTCCTACTGACTCTTAACTTTGCTGTAAAGTTTTGACCTCTGCTAGGCACTTTCAGGATCTCCACTGGTCCCTTACTTCAACTAGCTTTAATGAGCTCTTAAAGTTAGTGAAGGCTTCTAGCTGCAACAACTCTGCATAGACTTTCTCTGGTATCACCATAGAAACAAGACCCTCACTGTGGGAAAAAAATCACATTATAATGAGGAAGACTGTTGTAAAATACGGATTAATGAGTTTAACAGCAAACGGAGTGATCTTGTAGTAGGAAGGAACGTAATGACAGCAAGTATAGTTGGAGGAAGGAAATAGGATGAGCTGCTAGTCTCAGAAGGGAGAGAAAAAATGCAAAGTCTAATACTTGCTTTATGAGTCTGACTTCTTACATACCCAGTAAGTGGCTGGAGGCTCCCACTATGGTGAAGGGTGTGATGATAAGCAGAATATTCATGACTCTGAGCTGCTTCTGCGTATTATTTTGGGAGATCCAGCAAAAATGCAGATGAGATTTAACAAGCTTTAAGAGAGAGCCTGTGTGAATTGATAAGAAAAACACTAATGCCCAAGTAGAAAATGGGCAAAACTAATAAAAAGAAAAAAGAATGCCTAACAAGTATAGGGGAAGAAAAATAATTTTCTCCTATATCTTTTATGAGTTCTTAGCTAGGATTTCCTATAATGAAAGACAAATTAACAAGAAAAAAGACAAACTGAAGTTTAATAATATGTATACCTCATGTGTACACAGAGAAAAACTCAGAGAAATGAATAGCCCTCTTGAGTAGATCTCTAAGAATTATCCTAGACTTCAGGCTTAAATACCACCCTTCTCTGAAACCAGAAGCAAGAGTGTGGGCCATTTAACAAGGGTAAGGCTTATTAAGCAGGTTTAAGTCCGTGCCTTTTCCACTGATTATAAATCTATAATGATTTAGTCATCGCTCTCTTCCTCATGCAAAGAGGTAGACACCCTTATAAATGTAGATTTCTCTTATAAAAGGACAACCATTTAGAGTTACTCCTGTGCCTGTAGTTTCTCAAAATAATCAGTTCAAAATAATTCTTTTGCCAAAAAAGGCATATCTTGGAATGACATACTCTGGTCTCCAACTGTCAGATTTGAGGTAGCATGTTCTAAGCCCCATCACAAAGAAATTTAACTGACAAATAAATATATGAAAAAGTCAATTGGTAACCAAATAACTATAAATAAAAGCAGTGCATCATCATTGTTGCTTATCAAATTGAGTCAGTTGGGAGTTAGAAACTGATATCTCCAAATAGGGCATATTCATGTGCTGAACTGAAGATAAAACCCCAAGGTCTCTCCACAAACATCTCTCCCAAAGCATATACCTTTCTCTGCCTGAGATCCAGACGCACCAAGGAGAACAATTGTTTTCTTCTTCCCCTCCCTATAAGACAAAGAATTCAACCATAGATGAACAGATCCCTTTGAAGGGACTCCCGAGGCCAGGGTAGACTCCCACCTCATGAAATAGACCACCTGCTGGGAGACTTTTCAGGCAGGGATTTTCCGAGTGGCTGACTGACTACACTCCTGGGACTCCCTGGGTGCTTGGGGCGCCTGGGACTTCCTGGGTGCTTGTGGGCGCCCCTCTCCAGACCCTGCTCACTCCCTGCTCGGAATTTCCCTTGATAAACAACAGATCCCTTTGCACAACCCACTCCCTGCTTGGAACGCTTGGAATTTCGTTCGCTTAAACAGACCAGTGACCTTACCCTGATCAGAATCTCCCTTGTTCAAACAATCACCGACCCCCACACCCATCTGGTTGTGGTTTTCAACTTTAAAAGAAACCTGTAACAGCCGTTCGGGGTCCTTCTTCCCCAGCGGCTGAGGGACCCTGACGCGTCAGCAATAAACTCGCCTCTTGCTTTTGCATTGACCCAAGTCTGGTGACTGTTCCTTGGGGGCGGCTAGCGTGGCTGGACCCTGTTTTGGGTCCAACACCTTCACTGTCAAAAAGAATTATTTACAAATTAATCCCTGGATCCATCCATTGTCCCTGGTAATCCTTTATTGCTTTTGGTGTTTATATGTAATAACATATATATTTTGTCCTCAGTTCCTGGCTTATAACTTTCATAGTTCTTGTTCTAATGTTGGGACAATTTAGGCCTCAGGAGCAGGCCTTAGGAGATTGAATTCCCCCTCCCCTTTTCCTGTCCTCATTTCACCTGCCCAAGGCAAGACTTTAATCTGATTATGGGTCAAAATGCCCTCATTCTAGATAGGATCTTGCCTTATACTCTGGAAGAAGGAATGCTGCACTGAAAGGCCAGGAAGAATCTGAACAGAAAGGCCTTGCTGGGTTTAGATTATATGCTTTTTGTCTATACAGTCAGTTATGCCTATGTATGAAGCCTTCACAAAAACCCAAGAGGAAAGGATTCAGAAAGCTTTTGAATAATTGAACACATGGAGTTTCCTGGAGGGTGGCACACCCCTTTCCCCACACTTTGCCCCATACATCTCTATATCTGTATCCTTTGTAATACCCTTTATAATAAATTGATAAATGTGTTTCCCTGACTTCTGTGAGTCACTCCAACTTAAAGCTGATTGGTTAAAAGTTCTCCAGGGCTATCTATAATAGCTAAAAACCAAAGTAAAAGAGAGTGCTGGGTTGGGCTTAGATGTTGATCTGCCTGAGCGTGGGCTACAAGCCTCATAGCTATACCCAAGGGCAAAACCAAGTAACTATTGAAATCAGAGTGTGAAGGAACTGTTCACACAACTATTTTGTAGAAGAGTATCATCAGCTTCCTGAGGAATCTTTACTAAAATGTATTATGAGGGTATATAATTTAGGGGCAGTATGGCAGAGCATGTGTGGGTTGATACAGGACCCACAGCTCAGTATTAAACAACTGAAGATGGGTATATATGATCCAAGACACACAGAACGCTACTCCCTAGGAAACAGCCAGCCTGGTGGAGTGGATAAAAGCCATTGTAAGTTCTGTTTACCTTGAGAAGGAGGACTGACTCCCCCCACAAAGGCCAAGTGGAGCACCCCACATGAAGTAGCTGGTAAACTTCATATTTGAGCCATGTGGAACTGGCTGTGTGATGACTGATGCTCTCCCATTGAATATGCCCATTACCCAGGTCATGGGTAAATGCTGTGTAATATCCTATGTGTGTTACTCCTATAAGATCAAAGGACAGGGATAGCTTTCCAAATTTGATGTTTCAGCTTCCCTTCATGGGTCTTAATGATAATAGTAATAAAAACATTAGGTTAATTAATAAGACAAAGGTGAAGGGTAGAGGGAGAGACAAAGGACTCATTTTGGAAGCTAGAGATTTTTAAATGGTTGTTAAGAAATAAGATGAATATAGAAAACATTCATGGAGGTGAAACTAAGAGAAAAAAGAAAGGGAGGAGTCACAGGACTTGTCTCAGCAGAGAAGAAATCTTTATGTGGTTATTTGAAAAAGGAAGGAACAAAATGAAAATTGAAGAGATTGAAACAAAATCCTTTTTTTTTTTTTTTTGAGACGGAGCCTCAAGCTGTCCCCCTGGGTATGAGTGCCATGGCATCACAGCTCACAGCAACCTCCAACTCCTGGGCTCAAGCGAGTCTCCTGCCTCCGCCTCCCAGGTAGCTGGGACCACAGGCACCTGCCACAACGCCCGGCCATTTTTTGGTTGCAGCCATCATTGTTGTTTGGCGGGCCTGGGCTAGGGATCCGAACCCGCCACCTTAGGTGTACGTGGCTGGCACCTTAGCCGATTGAGCCACAGGCGCTGAGCCATTTTAAGGAATTTTTAAAAAACAGAAGTTAAAGATTATGATGCAGGCCCAGCACAGTGGCTCACACCTGGAATCCTAGCTCTCTGGGACACTGAGGCAGGAGTATTGCTTTAGCTCAGGAGTTTGAGACCAGCCTGAACAAGGAAGGGAGAGACCCAGTCTCTACTAAAAATAAAAAATATTAGCTGGGCATGGTGGTGTGGGGCTGTACTCTCAGTTTCTCAGGAGGCTGAGGCAGGAGGATCACTTGAACCCAGGAGTTGAGGTTGTTGAACTAGTCTGAAGGTGAACTAGGCTGAAGCCATGGGAGTGTAGCCTGAGGCAACAGAGAGATTCTATCTCCCAAAAAAAAAAAAGAATAAAAGAAAGATTATGATGTATGATGAGAAGTCCCACCTGGAATTGCCTAGGATGATGGCTAGACTGGCTAATCAAAATAAAGATTAACAAAAGAGCCAGGTTCCTTGGTCCAACCTCTGGATGGGGACCCAAAACCGTATGCACAAGAGAATAAAATGGTCTGGGAATGGAGAAGAGAAGTTCGTGAGACTAGAATACAAAACATAAAGGTTGATAGGCTCATGGAAGTTGGTATATTTGAACATGCTTCATATGAAGTGGTTGCATCTCTTCCACTTAGTTATATTATGGTAAGGACATTGTATCTAATGAGGGAGTATTTTCCCCATCTAACACTGTAAAAAAGAAAGCATCTAAATCTTCCCTTTAAGCAATATCAATCAGCATGCTACATGGGAACCAATAAGATTGTCTGAACCCACACAATGCAGAGTAGAAGCTGGAGTGCTGGTAGGGACAAATTCTTGATTTGTTAGCCCTCTGTGGAGACTATACTGGGGCTGGTGGCAAAGGCCTCTGAATGCCTCCCAGGAACTATTGGACTAGAGAATTTGGACTAGAGAATTTCTACCTGAGGATCATTTACTATCTTGTTATGGGACCTTAACTCAAGCTACCCCTATGAGGGAAGGACATAAAAAGATATTGATACCTGAAGTACTCATGTTTCCCAGGTGATGTCAAAGAAACATGCTAGTAGGGATAGCAGTGCCAGAAGAGTTCCACAATGAAATGGAAATGGTTTATGCAGGATCATGCTATCTAGGGAGTGCAGGGGGGAGGTACTCATGGGCAGGGAGCCCTTTTGCCCTAGGATTAACTCTGGAACTGTGTAAAGATTCTACAATATCTGAAAAACAGCTCTCAATGTACTAACCAAGAGCTGCTGTGTTTGTGGCTGCTGGTCCCAAGGCAAAGGAACACCATCCTGTTTGGAAGGCTTATACTTTATTAAAGAAGATAAAAACATATCAGCTTGGTAGGATGAATTGCATGCTGGTTTTCTAGCAGTGATCAAAGATTTGAGCAATGGTAAAAGCCCCTGTGTTTAGGTTTTTAACAACTTGTGAAGAGTGGCAAATGGCCTGACAGGACGCAGTTGGAGACACTGGTTATTTTACCAAGACTCCAACTGGAATTATTATATTTTCAGATATGACCAGATTGCTTTGAGCAATTGAGGTCAACTTTATAGATCCAATAAGAGCCCCTTGGAAAGACTGATTTTGTATCTTGTCTATGTAGTTTCTTTACTTGGTTTCTGACTTACGGTAAGTAAAGAACGTCATTTTCTGACAGACCCAGGAACCTCAAGTTGTCTTGGGAATTCAAAGAGTGCAGTATGCCCAGTTCTTACAGGTATTGCAGGCATAGTCTGGCAAATCCTTGGCTTGGCTTCCTAACCTTGAGGGTCTTTAAAGTCCAATGTGAAATTCCTTAAGAAAGAAGTGTCAGGAAAGTCACCTCAAAAACAGCCTATGTGGCCAATCACTATTCTTGCTGTGCTTTATGCAAATAGTCAGGCCATGTATAATTAGACTGAAGTTCATTTTGCAAACACTTTTGTCTTTGGTAAAAATGTGGGACTAGAGAGAGAAAAATTATGTTTCAGAAGAAAGCCATAATTATTAGATTCTAGCCCTGTTCAATGGTCAAAATTTAGAGTTTTTATTATTTGCCTACAATTTCAATTTGTAATATAGCTTGAATTCTTTCTTGACCTGTTTTTACAGGATGGTATATAAACTTCTGAACTCCCCTGAGGGGGCAGGAATCACTGTGAGTGTCCCTGTGTATACTAATTAAATAAATATTTGGGTTGGGTAATTCATGCCTAACTAGTATAATGTACATACACATTTTGGGTGAAGGCACATTTATAACATTGACTTAAAATGTACAAAAGCAAATTATGCAAATAAAATGTGTGTACCCCTATAATATTCTGGAAAAAAGTATAAATGCCAGAGGAAAGTTCCATATGTTTTATATTTCAATACAGATTTTTTCCAAAATGTTTCACAAATTTTTGATTACTCTTCAACTGTATACCCATGTTCCTTCAATGTTTTAAAAAATCCTCTCTTTAAAATATATCATCATATATGCCAAATAATCTAAAAATAGTATGTCCATTTGGCAATGAAAGTGGGTTTTTTGACAAATATATGACACCAAACTATCAAAAAAAAATTTTAAGCCTTTTCTCCAATTAATCTGCCTTTTGTAAACTGATTTTTCAGTGAAAAGGAGGGAAAAGGAGAAGCTTTCTCTTGATCCCTATGTTGACAAAGATTTTTAAAGGACAATAGTTAATGGTGAAGGGAGAGGTAATAAGGATGTTTATACATTTTTTGGTGTAAGTGGGAACTGTACAACTTTTCAGGAAATTAATATGGCATTGTGAATCAACCTCAACCAGCACTCTAGGAGGCTGAGGGAGGGTGGATTGCCTGAACTCAGGAGTTTGAGACCAGCCTGAGAAAGAGCAGGAAACTGTCTCTAAAGAAATAGCCAGACATTGTGGTGGGAACCTATAATCCCAGTGACTCAGGAGGCTGAGGCAAGAGTATCACTTGAGCCCAAGAGTTTGAAGTTGCTGTGAGTTATGACACAAGGGCACTATACTGAGGGTGACAAATGAAACTCTGCCAGAAAGAAAAGAACCTCAACTAGTAATTTAGGATTCCCACTTACAGGAGCTTATATTAAAGAAATAATTTATGGAATGAATGTTGAGTGTAGAATTATTTACAAAATCAAAATATTGGGAATAGCCTGAATGTCCCCAATAAGGAAATTGTTAAGTAAATCATGTATATCTTACATCTCCCCCTTGCTCACTTTACTTCAACAGTATTGCCTTTTTCCTATTTATTGCATATGCCAGGCTTGCCCTAGCACTGGTGTAACAGAAGTAAAGGTCTGAAAAGGGCAATAAAATTTTTACAAGTTATCTCTTTAAACACCCCTACCCTTTTTTGGAAATTAAAACCTTCATTCCTTCTCAAAGCCAGTAATCAAAGGGGAAGAAAATGTTCTTTGCTCTTTGTTATCTTTAACCACTGGCAGATGATTCAACAGAATTGTCTAGAGAAGGGTCACAAGATCCACACTAGAGATAAGATCAATAGAAGGCATAATTATAATTAAGTGACAATAGCCCGAAGTCACAATATGTGATATTGTCACATAGATCTGAACCCAATCACCACCCCCCTTTAAAAAGCCCTGTTTTTCCTGCTTAAAGGCAGGATGGTGGTCTTTGAGATGTTAGTCTACCATCCTCCTTATTTGCCAGCAAATTAATAAACTTCCCTTTCCTTTTCCTCAACCCCCTTGGCCTCATTCTTTGTACTCACTGATTCAGCCTCATGGACAAGTACTGGACTTTCAGTAATGTCGGGACCATGATATTTGCTGTTCTTTCTCCTTGAGATTTTATTCCCTCAGATACATGCACAGTCTGCAAACTTACCTCACCCAGGTCTTTATTCAAATGCCACTCCTCTGTAAAACTTCATCTTTCTAGCACTCTTTTTCTTAGCTTCATTTTTCTTCCTAGAACTTTTCACCCTCTAATATTCTATATAGGACCTTGATTACAAGTCAATCTATCTGCAAAGTTCATCATTGTCTAGTAGCCTTGGAAAAGATTTTAAATTTTAAAGCCCAATTAAACTCTACATTACATTGTACTACAAGTTATTGCATATTTCCAAAAATAAGACAGAAAGAAGGACCTTTGAGTCAAACTGAGATTTAAAAGGGTATTGACTCCAAAATGTGAAATTGGCTGAGTGAGAAGCCCTCTTTGTCACGATAGTGACAAAGTTGATTAAACTTGACTTTTTTGCAGCATAGCTATCTCAGGCCACTGTCTCTTGAAGCTGGAACTTTAGGAAACTTGGTAGGAAAAAATATCAGGATGTTCGAGATTATTGGCTGTTTCTTGTGGCCTTTAGTAAGGTCTTAGAAAAAAAAAGAAGTACAGTTTTGATCTCCACCGATCTGCCTGAAAATAGAAAGGGAACAACATACAACTTTTTTAATATAGACCCGTCTGCCCATGGGTGAGATTGTTGAGATTCATATAATCATGCTTCTCATAGAATTGGCAAAACTGAAGTCTCTGCCCTGTTCTAAAATTAGCATAAAAGGCAAGGAGGTGGGAAATACAGCAGGAAGATAAAATTGGGACACCCGAGAGGCCAGGGAAATGAAGGAAGCCAGAGTCCCTGGGCTCTTTCTATAGTACCTCCTGCCTTGAACTCTCTAATTTAAATCTTTCTTCCTATTTCTCAGGGTCAGCCAATGGACTGCAGCCTGGTCACAGGGGTGCAGATTATTCTGCCTCACCTTTTGTTTCATCAGAGGTTTATTGCTTTCACTTATTACGTGTTTCCAAGAGTCAAACAATTAAATTTGTGTCTAGGACTGAAGGCAAAATTCCATAGCAAAGCAACAGAAGGGGTTGGGGTGCAGGTCTGTAAACCCAAAGGTTCTAATGTCTCCTAGAGTTTCAAGAGAGTTGATTATCAGTGAAACTTCAAACCTTGACAAAATAGAAACTCATGTTTCTTCAGCCTCAAAGGAAATCGTAGGCCCAGACCTGTCATAAACCGTGTTAGCAGGAAGTGGGCTGCTAGAGAGATTCAGTTTCTTTTCTTTTTTTTTTTTTTTTTTTGAGACGGAGCCTCAAGCTATCCCCCTGGGTAGAGTGCCATGGCATCACAGCTCATAGCAACCTCCAACTCCTGGGCTCAAGCGAGTCTCCTGCCTCCGCCTCCCAGGTAGCTGGGAC
>CAUYQV010051354.1:0-12598 GCA_963574575.1 Galagoides demidoff | reverse complement strand
AAATGGCCGGGCATTGTGGCGGGCGCCTGTGGTCCCAGCTACTTGGGAGGCGGAGGCAGAAGACTCGCTTGAGCCCAGGAGCTGGAGGTTGCTATGAGCTGTGATGCCATGGCACTCTACCCAGGGGGATAGCTTGAGGCTCCGTCTCAAAAAAAAAAAGAAAACATAAGTTCACTAAGAAAATCTGTCGGCTCGGCGCCTGTGGCTCAAGCGGCTAAGGTGCCAGCCACATACACCTAAGGTAGTGGGTTCGAATCCAGCCTGGGCCTGCCAAACAACAATTGATGGCTGCAACCAAAAAATAGCCGGGCGTTGTGGCGGGCACCTGTGGTCCCAGCTACTTGGGAGGCTGAGATAGGAGACTCGCTTGAGCCCAGGAGCTGGAGGTTGCTGTGAGCTGTGATGCCACAGCACTCTACTCAGGGGGACAGTTTGCAGCTCTATCTAAAAAAAAAAAAAGAAAAGAAAATCTGTCACCCACTCGGGCAGTGCCAGTCCCATATACCGAGGGTTGTGGGTTCAAACCCAGCCCAGGCCAAACTAAAAATAGCCGGGTGTTGTGGCGGGCATCTGTAGTTCCAGCTACTTGGGAGGCTGAGGCAAGAGAATCACCTGAGCCTAGGAGTTGGAGGTTGCTGTGAGCTGTGACACCGTGGCACTTTACTGAGGGCAATAAAGTGAGACTTTCTCTCTACTCAAAAAAAAAAAGAAAAAGAAAAATTTCTTATCTGTAGGAATAAAAACCTGGGCAAAGTGGGCTCATAAAAGAACCAGCACAAGTGGTATAGATAACTTCTTCAAGGGGTACTGCTATAAAGGAAAGAATAGAAATATGGAAATAGGCTCGGCACCTGTGGCTCAAGCAGCTAAGGAGCCAGCCGCATACACCTGAGCTAGGGGGTTTGAATCCAACCCAGGCCTGCCAAACAACCAAAAAATAGCCAGGTGTTGTGGTCGGTGCCTGTAGTCCCAGCTACTTAGGAGGCTGAGGCAGGAGACTCGCTTGAGCCCCAGTTGGAGGTTGCTGTGAGCTGTGATGCTATGGAACTCTACCCAGGGCAATAGCTTGAGGTTCTGTCTTAAAAAAAAAAAAAAAAAAAAAAAGACAGAAAGAAAGAAATGTGGAAGTAGGTAGAAAAGAAGACATGCAGTTAAAGTATAGCAGGTTTTGCTGTTTTTAAGATGGAAGAAATAATGGCATATTTGTAAGACAGAAGAAAACTAAGGAGTGAGAATAGAGAATAGCAGGAACAAGGCCTGTGAATCATCAGGAGGGGATGAGTACTGTGTAAGTGGAGGGGTGGTGTTCAGACAGAAGAACAGCGTATCTGTACTGTTCAGTTTGGGGTACTGATGCAGGGAACTGGTATGTGTGGGAGAAGTTTATCAAAATTCTCTTCTGTTTGCTATTCTTTTCTCAGTTAAATAGAAAGCAAGGTTAACAGTCTAAAAGTGAAAATAAGTGGAGGTGGTATTGGAGATCTGAGGAAAAGGAAAGGAATACAACGGCCATGTAGAAAAGTGAAATGAATGAACTATGGGAAATAGAGCATAACTGCTAGGAAGTGACCATGACTCTTGGCACAGGCATAAATATGTCCATGAAAACTGAACATAGGCTCAGCACCTGCGGCTCAAGTGGCTAGGGCACCAGCCACATATACTCAAGGTGGCGGGTTTGAATCCAGCCCGGGCCTGCCAAACAACAATGACGGCTGCAACCAAAAAATAGCCGGGCGTTGTGGCAGGCACCTGTGGTCCCAGCTACTTGGTACCACAGAGGCTGAGGCAGGAGACTCACTTGAGCCCAGGAGTTGGAGGTGCTGTGAGCAGTGAAGCCACAGCACTCTACCCAGGGGGACAGCTTGAGGCTCCGTTTCAAAAAAAAAAAAAAAAAATTCCAAACAAAAAAAAAACTGAACATAGGCATAAATTCAGAGTAAAACAGGTTATCTACAGCCATACCACCCTGAATGTGCCCTATCTTGTCAGAGTGAAACAGGTTCAGGGTTGTGATTTCACCAAGCGTGTACAAGCAGCAAGGGGTGAGGGGCTGTGGGTGTATGCACTGATTGTAACAGCTGCTCATGGAATAGAGAAAAAAATTATGAGGGAATGAGAAGACAGTGAAAGGCAGTAACATCAAGAAGGCTAGAGAGTATGATAGGTCTGAATGACTGGGCACCTCAACAGAGATGGAGACAGTGGTGGGAAACAACAGTGGAATAGCTAATAACAGCTACTATTAAGCGCCTGTAGTATACTGGCTACTTTATTTTTTCTTTTTAATTTTTATGTAGAGATAGAATCTCACTTTAACACCCTCGGTAAAGTGCCACGGAGTCACAGCTCACAGCAGCCTCCAACTCCTGGGCTTAGGTGATTTTCTTGCCTCAGCCTCCCGAGTAGCTGGGACTATAGGCACCTGCCACAATGCCCAGCTACCTTTCTGTTGCAGTTTGGCAGGGGCAGGTTTGAACACGCCACTATGGGTATATGGGGCCGGGGCCCTACCCACTGAGCCATAGGCGCCACCCAGACTGGCTACTTTTTTATATCACCTCATTTAATTAACAGAATGATGGCTCGGCGCCTGTGGCTCAATCGGCTAAGGCGCCAGCCACGTACACCTAAGGTGGTGGGTTCAAATCCCCAGCCCGGCCTGCCAAACAACAATGATGGTGGAATAGCTTGAGGCCCCGTCTAAAAAAAAAAAAAAAAAAAAAAATTTAACAGAATGACTCCGAAAGAAGGGCATTATCATTCCTAGGGAACAAACAAATTAAGTTAAAGCTAAGGTTAAATAATTTGTCCAAGGGCAAAAAGGTACTAAGTACTCCCATTGTCATTGTGGGTCACATTTCTTTCCAAAAACAAACAAAAAACCACACAAAACTAGAATAAGTTTTTTTTGAGACAGAGTCTCACTCTGTTGCCCTGGGTAGAGTGCTATGGCGTCACAACTCACAGCAACCTCCAACTCTTGGGCTCAAGCGATTCTCTTGCCTCAGCCTCCCCAGTAGCTGGGATTACAGGTGCCTGTTACAATGCCGGGCTAATTTTGGTTGTAGTTAGCCCAGGCTGGATTCAAACCCACCAGCTCTGGTTTAAGTGGATGGCACCTGAGCCACTAAGATATAGGCGCTGAGCCAAATAAGGCTCTTCTGAGCAAATTATTTTACTAATTTATTCTAACTTACTAGACTAACTCACACTTTATACAATTAAAAATCTACTTCAGGGTGGCGCCGGTGGCTCAAGGAGTAGGGTGCCAGCCCCATATGCCAGGAGGTGGTGGGTTCAAACCCAGCCCCAGCCAAAAACTGCAAATAAATAAATAAATAAATAAAAATCTACTTCAATAATACTACAGATAGGCCGGCGCCTGTGGCTCAGTAGGTAGGACCCCGGCCCCATATACCGACGGTGGCGGGTTTGAACCCAGCCCTGGCCAAACTGCAACAAAATGTAGCCCAGCTTTGTGGCAGGGGCCTGTAGTCCCAGCTACTTGGGAGCCTGAGGCAGGAGAACTGGCGAAGCCTGGGAGTTGGAGGTTGCTGTGAGCTGTGATGCCACAGCTCTCTACCAAAGGTGATAAAGTGAACTGTCTCAAAAACAAACAAAAAAACCACACAATAATAATAATAATAATAATAATAATAATAATAATACAGATACAGTTTTTTCAATGGTTAATTAATGCGTTACCTGGTAGCTTCATGAGAGAAAATAAAGGTGAACAGTTTCAGCAAAGAGCATCCTCTAGCGGAAAGTAATTAAATTAAAGTTAAACTATCTGCAGTTAGATAGAAACTATTGTTTTCTCTACTTCTCATTCAGAAAGTGATGGTTTGTTCTTCCAGAAAATGAATATTTAGTTAGGCTTGGTGCCTGCAGCACAGTGGTTATGGCATCAGCACGAGTTCGAACCTGGCGCAGGCCAGCTAAACAATGACAACTGCAACAAAAACAGCTGGGCGTTGTGACGGGCACCTGTAGTCCCAGCTCCTTAAGAGACTGACTGAAGCAAGAAAATCGCTTAAGCCCAAGAGTTTGAGGTTGCTGTGAGATGTGACGCCACAGCACTCTACCGAGGGTAACAAACTGAGACTCTGTCTCCAAAAAAAAAAGAAAAGAAAAGAACAGAAAAGAAAATGAATAGTCTTTGGTACCTGACTTCAAACTCCCAGAGTCACCAAGTATTTCTGTAGACCATATAGCAACAATAAACTGTTCCTAAGGCTCCAAGTTCTGGCAACCTCACTAAATAGGGCAACTGAAAGACACAGTGGCTTCAAATGTCTCTAGATCATTGTCATTCCAGGTAATGATTTTGTGAATTGCTAGATTTAGATCAAGTCGTGTAAGAAGTCAATAAAGCACCTCATAGATACTTTATCCATCAAAGTTATTCCACTCTCTCCAATAAGTCACAGTTTATGACTGTAAGGCTAACTAATGATCAAGAAGTACATAAACTATGCCAATGGGCAAGACTTGGCAGATGGTTAAAGAAATAATCTGTTAATAACCTGTTTTTATATCCTTTCACTTATCCCTGAGTTTAATTAAGAACAGATAGTTTTAAAGGTAACTGGCTGATATAATAAATTCTTCACGAAGTCTTTCTTCCTAATGCAGTGACAACCCGATTTCCATTTAAATGATTATCCTGGTACAGCTAGCTAAATATAAGAATTTCTTTCTTTCTTTTTCTTTTTTTTTTTTTGAGACAGAGCCTCAAGCTGTCCCCCTGGGTAGAGTGCCCTGGCATCACAGCTCACACCAACCTCCAACTCCTGGGCTCAAGCGAGTCTCCTGCCTCCGCCTCCCAAGTAGCTGGGACCACAGGCGCCTGCCACAACGCCTGGGCATTCTTTGGTTGCAGCCATCATTGTTGTTTGGCGGGCCTGGGCTGGATTCTAACCCACCGGCTTACGTGTAAGTGCCTTGCGCCTTAGCTGCTTGAGCCACAGGTGCCAAGCCAAGAATTTCTTTATCTTAGATGAGAACTTTTTTCATTTTAATGCATTTTATCTAGGCATCAGATTCACTTGCAGACGCTGGTGCAAACATAACTGGAACTATTCTATAAACTATTCACACGTGTCATCACTTTACAATTTCCTCCTATATCCTGACCTGATTCTTCCTTTAAACTTTAAATAAAAATAATTGTCCTTGACTCACAAGGTAAAAGTTTATCTCCCCAATAATGCTATTTATTAGTTCATCCTCTTGCATCCCTACTCACTGAAATTCTTCAAAACTTCTCACCGGAGGGTACTTCTCTTTCCCTTTTAAGGGGGATATAATTGTGAACACAGAAAAGCATTATTTGGAGGTATCTCCACCTAGAGACTTCTGTAAGATTAATAAGCTAAACATGCTAAATAATTTCCACGTATTCACTCACTGAATAAACATTCTTTCATTCCAGCAGCTCAGACTCCGGAAGTGAGAGGGAAGGTGAAGACAGACAATAAACACATATGTGAATATATAAGTCATGATCAGCACTAAGGAGAAAATAAACTCAGAGCTCTGATAAAGACTACAAATTGCAACAAACTGCCCAAACAGACTGCAACTCCTATTATCTGTAAACATACTTAACAGATTAACATCAAAGCCTCCCTAGGTTGCTTTTAAAACTTGACACTGACTTAGGTTCTGAGACTGAAAGTCCATCAAACTTAACTCAGTTTCTCTCATAAACTAAATGGAGCTAGTCTATGAAATCTCTACCAGAAAATAAAGGGCACTGCTCGCTTAGCACACCTCTGCAATTACTTTTATTATGTAGTGGGACCACACAATATATATCTTCATGGTGGGAACATTTTCTTTTTTTTTGAGACAGAGTCTCATAATGTCACCCTGGGTAGTGCCATGGTGCTGAAAAGGACCTGAAAAGGACCACAGCTCACAGCAACCTCCAACTCTTGGGCTTAAGAGATTCTCTTGGCTCGGTGCCTGTGGCTCAAGTGGCTAAGGCACCAGCCGTGTACACCCAAGGTTCCAGGTCTGAATCCAGCCCGGGCCTGCCAAACAATAATGACGGCTGCAACCAAAAAAATCACCGGGCGTTGTGGCGGGCACCTGTGGTCCCAGCTACTTGGGAGGCTAAGGCAGGAGAGTTGCTTGAGCCCAGGAGTTGGAGGTTGCTGTGAGCTGTGATGCCACCAGCACGCTACCCAGGGGGGACAGCTTGAGGCTCCTGTCTCAAAAAAAAAAAAAGAGATTCTCTTGATTCAGCCTCCCAAGTACCTGGGACTACAGGCACACGCCACAGTGCCCAGCTATTTTTTGGTTGTAGTTGTCATTATTGTTTGGCAGGCCCAGGCCAGGCTCAAATCTGCCACCTTGTATATGTGGCCAGTGCCCTACTCACTGAGCTATGGGCACTGAGCCACAAGTGGGAACACTGTCAAGAGAGAAAAGGGATTTTTTTGTTTTTAATTTAATTTTTTTTTCCCCTGCCCTCTTAACCCAGCTTTTCCCCACTCTGGGAAGAACCAGGAAGAGAAGGCTGGGATGTTTTTATTAATTATGCCAGTGGAACAGACGTAAATAAGGACTTCCCACCAGGGCAAACGAGGCCATATGGGCACCAAAATATATACCACATCAAATGTAATTAGGTAAAAAATTTCAAGAGCAATTTGGGCGGCGCCTGTGGCTCAGTGAGTAGGGCATCAGCCCCCTAAACCAAGGGTGGCAGGTTCAAACCCGGCCTCGGCCAAATTGCAACCAAAAAATAGCCAGGCGTTGTGGCAGGAGCCTGTAGTCCCAGCTACTTGGGAGGCTGAGGCAAGAGAACTGCCTGAGTCCAGGAGTTAAGACGTTGCTGTGAGTTGTGACACCACAGCACTCTACCAAGGGCAAGAAAGTGAGACTCTGTCTCTATTAAAAAAAAAAAAAAAAAAAAACTGGTTTAAAGTTCCAGGATAGGCTCAGCGCCTGTGGCTCAAGTGGCTAAGGCGCCAGCCACATACACCTAAGGTGGTGGGTTCGAATCCAGCCTGGGCCCGCTAGACAACAATGATGGCTGCAGGCGTTGTGGCAGGCACCTGTGGTCCCAGCTACTTGGGAGGCTGAGGCAGGAGACTCGCTTGAGCCCAGGAGTTGGAGGTTGCTATGAGCTGTGATGCCATGACACTCTACCCAGGGGGACAGCTTGAGGCTCTGTCTCAAAAATAAATAGATAAATAAACAAACAAATAAATAAATAAAGTTCCAGGATATAGTTCAGACCTAAATACCTTACATCGCATACAAAATCAGTATCAGGTACATTACAGACACCAAGGTGAGAAAGCAAAACAAAGAAAGGTTTAAGGGGCCGTGCCTGTGGCTCAAAGGAGTAGGGCGCCAGGCCCTATCTACCAGAGGTGGCGGGTTCAAACCCAGCCTCGGCCAAAAACTGCAGAAAAAGAGAAAGGTTTAAAATGATAATCAAAATATTTCCATAACATAAAAACAAAAAAACTCTGAAAAGGACCACTAGCCATAAAGACTGACAAACAAACAAAAAATACTGACAAACACATTTACATTAAAATGAAGAACTTCTGCTCATCAAAAGAATCATTAAATGGGAAAAGATACTTGAAATACATGCATCCAACAAAGGGTCCACATTTAAAACTAGAAAAAGATATGCATTTCAAAAGAAAAATGGGCAAAGATTTCAAAGGCACTTTAAGATAAAGATGAAATCCAAGTAGCCAAGATAGGAAAAGATGTTCAATCTCATTAGCAATCAGGAAAACGAAGATTAAAACCACATACAACTACACGTGCACCAGATAGGCCAGGTTTAAAAACATATCGTATAGGCTGGGTGAGAAGGTGCCTCATGCCTGTAATCCTAGCACTCTGGGAGGCTCAGGTGGGTGGACTGCTTGAGCTCAGAAGTTTGAGACAAGCCTGAGCAAAAGCATGACCCTCGTCTCACCAGAAAAACAAAACAAACAAACAACAACAAAGCCCAGAAAAATTACTCAGGCATCCCAGCTAATTTTACCCAGGGAAGTTAAGGTAAGAGGATCACCTGAGCCCAACTGTTTGACACTGCTGTGAGCTATGATGCCATAGCACTGTACCCAAGGCAACAGAGTAAGACTCTGTTTCAAAAATAAAATGGTGTGGAGCCTGGGGCTCAACCGGCTAAGGCACCAGCCACCTACACCTGAGCTGGCCAAACAACAATGACGGCTGCAACCAAAACACAGCTGGGCGTTGTGGTGGGCACCTGTAGTCCCAGCTGCTTGGGAGGCTGAAGCAGGAGAATTGCTTGAGCCCAGGAGCTGGAGGTTGCTGTGAGCTGTGATGCTACAGCACTCTACCCAGGGCAACAGCTTAAGGCTCTGTCTCAAAAACAAATAAATAAATAAATTAATTAATTAAATTAAATAAATCATATCAAGTATGATTGTTGGTAAAGTACATGGCACATATACAAATAACTGAATCAAAAACTAATCAACAGCTACTGTGGCAAACTGCTTGGTGTTTGTGATGAAGATATATCTCGTATGTTCCTACAATTCAAATTCTAAGCAAATACACTCAAGATAACTACATAAACACGCACCAGTGAACTTAAAAAACAAAAACCGCCAGGTGCAGTGGATCACGCCTATAAATTCAGCACTCTGAGAAGCTGAGGAGGGAAGACTGCTTGAGCTTAGGAGTTCGAGATCAGCCTGAGCAGGAACAAGACCCCCTTCTCTACTAAAAATATAAAAATTAGCTCTGCCTTGTGGCAGGCACTCTGTAGTCCCAGCTACTTAGGTGGCTGAAGTAGGAAGATCACTTGAATCAGGCATTTGAGGTTGCTGTGGCCTGGGCAACAAAGTGAGACAAAACAAACGAACACCGCCGCCACCACCACCCCTGCACCAATATTTATAAAATCATTGTTCATAATAGACAAACCTTGCACTCTAAATGTCAATTGTAAATATCCAAGATCGAAGAAAAACTTGTATATTCATGCTATTATTCAATAAAAGCCAAAAATAAGATATATGCAAGATAATTCCATTTACATAAAGCTCAAAAATGGGTAAGACTAGATTCTAGTATTTTGGGATATAAACTTACATGGTAAAACTACAAATGTCAGCATAACACTTGCATCAAGCTGAAAATGGTAGGTAAATGGTAGGTACTGTGTTTCCCCGAAAATAAGACACTTATATTTATTTTTTCTCAAGAAGACACACTAGGGCTTACTTTCAGGGGATGTCTTATTTTTATTAAATATAATACAACAATCTACATTTATTCAAATACAGTTAAGTCATCTTCTGGAACCTGACTGGTGCTAGTGATGCGTGAACTCCTTTCCTGCAAGTACGAATGGATCGGAGAAAGGAGCTATGGCAGATAAAATGTATTCCAGTCTTCCTTACCGCTCCCAACCAAAATGCATGGCGTGGCTATGCAGATACTCTGCATAGCCATGCCCACCACTAGGTCTTATTATTGGGGTAGGGCTTATATTTAACAAATGCATAGAAATCCAACTAGGGCTTATTTTTTGGATAGGTCTTATTTTCAGGGAAACATGGTAGTTGTAATGGGTAGATGCAGGTGGGAGGAGACTTCTGGGATTCTGGCACTGTCTGTCTCGTTCAGGGTGGCAGTTACAGGGATCTTTATATAAAAATATTTCATTTTGGGCGGTGTCTGTGGCTCAAGGGAGTAGGGTGCCAGCCCCATATACCGTAGGTGGCGGGTTCACACCCAGCCCTGGCCAAAAACTGCAAAAAAAAAAAAAATTTCATTTTGGGTGGTGCCTGTGGCTCAGTGAGTAGGGTGCCAGCCCCATATACTGGGGGGTGGGGGTGGGAGTGGTGGGTTCAAACCTAACTCCGGCCAAAAACTGCAAAAAAAAAAAAAAAAAAAAATTAGCTGAGTGCTGTGGTGGACACCTGTAGTCCCAACTACTCGGGAGGCTGAGGCAAGAGAATCGCCTAAGCCCAAGAGCTGGAGGTTGCTATGAGCTGTGATGCCACAAGACTCTACCGAGGGCAACAAAGTGAGACTCTGGTCTCCAAAAAAAAAAAGAATTTTTTAAAAATTTTATCTTATGTACCTTTTTAGCATATGTAGTTATATTTCACAATAAAAAAGGAAAAACTCTCTTCAAAGGGGAGAAGATCTAAAGAAAATTCTAAGAATTTTACTCAAAGAGATTAACTTCAAATTGTTTTTCTTTTCTTAGAGCTAGGGTCTTCTATGTTTCCCAGGCCGGATTTGAACTAGGCTCAAGGGATCCTCCTTCCTCAGCCTTTCAAATAGATGAGATTACAGGGCACATACCACAGTGCTGGCTTCGAGGAGATTAACTCTTAATTTTAGATGGAGTAATGGGGCCAGGCTTGGTGACTCATGTCTGTAATCCCAGCACTCTGGGAGGCCAAGGCGGTAGATAACCTGAGCTCAAGAGTTCAAGACCAGCCTAAGGAAGAGTGAGACCCCCCCACACACTAAAAATAGAAAAACTACCTGGGCATTATGGTGGGTGCTTGTTGTGTTAGCTACTGGAGAGGCTGAGGCAGGAAGATCACTTGAGCCCAAGATTTTGAGGTTGCTGTGAGCTACTGATGCCATAGCACTCTACCAAGGGTGACAAAATGAGATTCTGTCTCAAAAAATAAGCGAATGGGTTCGGCAACTGCGGCTCAAGCTGCTAAGGCGCCAGCCACATACATACCTACGGTGGTGGGTTCGAATCCAGCCCGGGCCCACCAAACAACAATGATAAATGCAACCAAAAAATAGCCAGGCGTTGTGGCAGATGCCTGTGGTCCCAGCTACTTGGGAGGTGGAGGCAGGAGACTCGCTTGAGCCCAGGAGTTGGAGGTTGCTGTGAGCTGTGATGCCACAGCACTCTACCCAGGGGGACAGTTTGAGGCTCTGTCTCAAAAAAAAATAATAGGCTCAGTGCCTGTGGCTCAAGTGGCTAAGGCGCCAGCCACATATACCTAAGATGGTGGGTTCAAATCCAGCCCAGACCCACCAAACAACAATGACAGCTGCAACCAAAAAATAGCCTGGGCGTTGTGGTGGGCGCCTGTGGTCCCAGCTACTTGGGAGGCAGAGGCAGGAGACTCGCTCAAGCCCAGGAGTTGGAGGTTGCTGTGAGCTGTAATGCCACAACACTCTACCCAGGGGGATAGCTTGAGGCTCTGTCTCAAAAAAAAAAAAAAAAATAATAAAAAATAATAAAACATAAATAAGTGAATGGGAGCAGCGCCTGTGGCTCAGTGAGTAGGGTGCCAGCCCATATACTGAGAGCGGTGGGTTCAAACCTGGACCTGGCCAAACTGCAACAAAAAACAGCCGGGTGTTGTGGTGGGCACCTGTAGTCCCAGCTACTCGGGAGGCTGAGACAAGAGAATCGCCTAAGCCTAAGAGCTGGAGGTTGATGCCACAGCACTTTACTGAGGGCGACAAAGTGAGACTCTTGTCTCTAAAAAAAAAAAAAAAGTGAATGAATAAAAAAAAAAAGAGTAATGGAATAATTACATCTAAACACACTGTATTCTAAATTCTATAAATAAACCTTTGGCTTTACTGTTTGACTATCATTTTTCATTCAAGTTTTGGAACAGATGGTGTAATATTCAGATAACGAACTATTCAACAAGTCAAGTAAGTACTAAACTTTTACATTTACTACTTCTTTTTTTTTTTTTTTTGAGATGAGTCTCACATGGTCACCATCAGTAGAGGGTCATGGCATCTTAGCTCACAGCATCCTCAAACTCTTGGGTTCAAGCAATCCTTTTGCCTCAGCCTTGAGGCAGTAGTTGGTACTACAGGTGCCGGCCACAACGCCCAGCTATTTTTTTTAGAGATGGGGTCTTGCTCTTGCTCAGGCTAGCCTCGAACTTTTTTTTTAATTTCACTTTCAATTGGCTTTCAACCTTCTTAGTTTGAAGTGTTTTTATTTTCTTTATTTTGTATTGAGACAGAGTCTCACTTTGTGGCCCTCAGTAGAGTAAGGTGAAGTCATAGCTCACAGCAACCTCCAACTCTTGGAGCGATTCTCTTACCTCAGCCTCTCAAGTAGCTGGGACTACAGGTGCCTGCAAGAATGCCTGGCTTTTTTTTTTTTGGTAGAGACGGGGTCTTACTCTGCCTCATGCTGGTCTGCAACCTCTGAGCTCAGGGCAATCCACCAGCCTTGGCCTCCCAGGGTGCTAGGATTATAAGCGTGAGACACCACACCCAGCCTCGAACTTTTGAGCTTAAGCAATCTACCCGCTTGGTCTCCCAAGTGCTGGGATTACAGGTATGAGACACGGTGTCCAGCCTATATTTCCTACTTTTAAACTTGACATTTGAAATAGGTGTCCAGCATTGACTGAATAGTTATAAAGTAGTTTTAGATGAGATAATATGTAGAATATATCAAGATTCGGGGGCTCAGCCCGTAGCACAGTGGGTTCAGTGCCAGCCACATCCATCAAGGGTAGTGGGTTCAAACCCAGCCTGGGCCAGCTAAACAACTGGAACAAAAAAATAGCATTGTGGGGGGCACCTGTAGTTCCATCTACTTGGGAGGTTGAGGCAAGAG
>CAUYQV010051353.1:0-17886 GCA_963574575.1 Galagoides demidoff | reverse complement strand
GAGGGCTGGTTTAGTTATGGCAAATTTCTTCAACATGTGAATGTCATTAAAGTATTTAATTTCTCCATCATGGATGAAACTCAGTTTAGCTGGATACAGGATCCTGGGTTGAAAGTGATTCTGTTTTAGGAGATTAAAAGTCGATGACCATCCTCTTCTGGCCTGAAAGTTTTTAGCAGAGAGATCTGCAGTCATTCTAATACTCTTCTCTTGTAGCTTATGGTTTTCTTACATCTAACTGCTTTCAGAATTTTCTTTTTTATATTAACTTTAGTGACGTTAATTAGGATTTTCCTGGGGGATGTCTTGTTTGACTTGAGTTGTGCTGGAGTTCTGAAACTATCTGCTATCTGAATTTTAGACTCTCTTGGAATGTCTGGAAATTTCTCTTTCATATTTCATGAAGAAGAGCCTCTGTGTTTTGTGAAGCAACTTTGTCGCCTTCAGGGATTCTTATAAGGTGAATATTAGTTTTCTTTTGAATTATCCCAGAGCTCTCTGAGAGAAAGATGCATTTTTCCTCTCCATTTCTTTTCATCTTTGAGCTCTTGGGCTTGTTTAAAGCTTTCTCTTCAATGTCAGGGATCTATTCTTGTGCCTGTTCCATTCTGTTACCAAGGGATTCTACCATATTTTTCAGATCTTTGAGGGCTGCAAACTCTTGCCTCAATGTTTCAAAATCTTTCATCATTTTATCTTTGAAATCATTGAATTCTTGAGATATATTCTGAATAATTTCTTCAGATATCTTTTGAATAATTTCTTGAAATTTTAATTCCCTCCTTTCTTCCATTCTGTTAATCTTATTTGCTATTTAAATTCTGAACTCGATTTCTGACATCATAGCCATCTGTTTATGGATGAGGTATTCAATTACATCTGCCCAATTTTTCCTCGGGGGAGTTGATCTACTATGGTTATTCAAGTTGCCAGAGTTTTTCTGCTGATTCCACCCCCTGCTGACTTTACACTGCTTTGAGATCTTATCAGATCCGTTCAGTCAGTGGCTACCATCAGAGAAGGTGCCAGCTTCTTGTGCTTACACAGAGAGACAGGGTGTTTCTGTTGTCTTATCCCAGTTCTCAGGTACTGGTGTGACTTGTGGGCAGGGGAATGGCCTTGGCTGCTTAGGAACATGTGCAGCTGGATCAAACTTCATTTGGCCTGCTGGGGCACCCCGGGGCCTAGTGATTGGCAACTGCCAGATCAGTCCTAGTTCAGATCAGTCACGGGAATGGCAGTGACAGTAGCAGTCCTTGTTTAGCCCCACTGGGGTTACCGGGGGCAGTGGAATGACAGCGGTTCCGTGGAGTACCCTAGTGGCCGAATCAGTCCTAATTCAGCCCTGCCAGGGTGACCTGGGGGCAGGGGAATGGCAGAGTCCAGATCAGTCCTTGTTCACATCTGCCATAGCGACCAGGGGGGTAGGAGAATTGCAGCAGCCATATCATTCCTTGTTCAGCCCCGCTGGTTCCACCTGGGGCAGGGGAATATCAGCAGCTGGATCAGTCCTTGTTCTGCCCCACTGGGATGACCAGGGTGCAGGGGAATGGCAGTGGCTTTGCAGTGATGTGCGTGGCAAGATAAGTCCTAGTTCATTCCCGCCAGGGTGACCAGTTGGCAGGGGAACAGCAGCAGCCAGAGCAGTCCTAGCTCAGCCCCACTGGGGTGACCAGAGAGCAGGGGAACAGGAGCGGCCTGATCAGTCTTAGTTCAGCCCCACTGGGGCAACCCCAGGGCAGGGGAAAGGTAGTGGCCATGAGGGGAATGCGCGGCTGCAGGGCCGGAATAGTGTGCTTGATCCTGCAGGTGGGGGTATGCTACTCTTGGGCCTCCTCTCACTGTCTCTGCAGGGATGGGGGGAAGGGTGGACTGGAGATTCAAAATTCAGTGGCAACTTTAGTTCGATTTTTCTGCCTCGTGAGAGGGTGTTCGGAGTCTCAGCAGGGTCCCTCTAGGGGAGTAGACCCCACTACCTGTAGCTCTCACATGTGGGGTGAGATAATAGGTCCTCAGTATACTTTCTAAAAACATGTGAGCAGAGTTCAAACATCTTCCCATTTTATCCCATGGGAGAGACCCTCTAAAAATCAGGCCTCCTTCCCCTAGTATGGTGCCATGGCACTCTCCTGCCAGGCATAAAACTATATAAAACTGTACATATTCTCTACCTGAAATTCTGAACTCCCAGCACTCCCCTCCACTCTCACCCTGAGGTCTGGAAGCCTGTCCCCCATGGAGTCCAGATTCTTGGGTATTTTCTTGAGAGGTGTGGACAGGACATGGGCTGTTGCAGATCTGTGCTGATTCTGCAGCAGGAGGGTAAGGAGAAGATGGTGGAATGAAGGAGGCAGTGCCCTAGGGCATAGAACATCAGCATCAGCAGTGGGAACAATAAGGTTCACACCCATGGGGATATTTTGGAGAGACACTCCCTGTGACACTCTCAGAGAAAGCCAGGAATCTTCTCCAGTGGAAGACACTGGAGGAAACAAAACTGGGGCAGTAATGCAGGCCCCGTGAGCAAAGGGTATGCCTGAGGCAGTACCTGCCTGGGCAGGGCATGGTGTGCACAGAGATAGCATACTTCCAGGATGGGGCTGAGCCAGGACTGCTTTAGGGTGAGTGTCCTAGCTGAGACAAAGGCAGGTGGGCAGAGGCTGGAACTCAGAGCCAAGTGTGAGCTCTAACCCCATCTACCCCAACAAAGACTGCAATGGAGACAGACACACCAGCTCTGGACAGCAACAGAGACCAGGGCTGAGTCACAGTTTCTATGAACTCAGACAGTGCCTGGTCCACAGGGAAATATAGCCAGGACAGAATCACAAATTGTGCACAAATATAAGTGTCAGCAACATCAATCAGGGGCAGGACTGGAACTGAGTCAACTTCCCCAGCTTCCATTAACCACCCAAGGTTGTGAGGCCTCAGCTACCCCTGCCAGATGGTGGCAGAGTGCAGAGCCCTGGCTGAGGAGACATAGCTCTGAAGTCTACTTAAGGAAGGTACAAACCTCTAGAGGAGAATCTGTTCATTGGAGGGAACTGGGTCATAACCCTGTGGGGTTACCAGTGACTGGGCATAACAGAGGTGCAAGGTGGGGAAGGAAGCATCAACCTTCCCAGACTAATTCATTTGCCAGTGGGGGAGTTCTTCTGACTCTATGGAGCACAAGAACGTGTCATACGTGAGCAGGCAGCAGCTCCCTGCTGTCTAGTTGACAGAGACCTTTTGAACTCTCCCACTGGAGACTGGGTGCTGACTTGGACAATTTATTTGGACCTCTTGAACTGGGCCAATCACTCAAGGACTATCCAAATTGTTACCCTGGGGTGTGGTTGTGGAAAGGTTTGATTTTCCTTTTCCACTTGTTGCCCGTGAGATCGGGGTGACTTAATTGCCTGTATATCTCCACAGCTGAGACTTCAACCCAGAATAACTGATTCACTAGGGTAGGACAGAGACCAGCTGAAAACAAGCCAGAGCCACTTAGCCCCACCATACCATGTAAGTCCCCAGTGTCTCAGGCTGTATCACTGTATGGTCCTTTTCAAAGCACTAAGGGAAAAGGTTCAGACAAGAGTCCCAGCTGGTTAATCACTGGTTAATTAAGGGCTGGTTAATCACTACTCCAGGATTTCCCCAACCTAACTTCACCTTATCTGCTCATCTAGCCAAACAGTGTAAATCAATCATGAGGCAGAATCAGCAGGAAAACTCTGGTAACATGAATAACCAGAATAGATCAACTCCCCCAAGGAACAATATGACAGACATGACTGAATATCCCATTCATACACAAATAGTTGAGGTGTCAGAAATTGAATTCAGAATGTGGTTTGCAAATAAGATTAATAGAATGGAGGTAAAGTTGGAATTAGAAATTTAAGGAGCAATTCAAAAGTTGTCTCAAGAATTCAATGAATTCTGGAGGCAAAATGGTGGACTGCAGCCAGCTTTACACACAGGCTCTCATCCAGAAGGAAAGTTGAAAGATGGAAGTTTTGCAAGTAAGACAATGGTTTGGAGCCGAGCTGAGAGAGAAGGTTGAAGAATGCACATCAACACTGCTGAGGCGAGCTGCGACCCGAAGGATACAAACAAAAGGTACAAAATCCATGCCAAGCAGATGGGAGGTCCCTCCCCCATGAGAAGTGCTCACAGAATACTCCATACAAACCAGCAAGCAGAGTTCAAACATCCTTCCATTCTATCCCATGGGAGGGACCCTCTAAAAACTGGATATCCTACCCCTACTAGGGTGCCATGGCACTCTCTTGCCAGGCATATAACTGTATAAAACTGTATATATTCTCTACCTGCAATTCTGAACACCCAATACTCCCCTCCACTCTCACCCTGAGGTCTGGAAGCATGTCCCCATGGAGTCCAGATTCATGGTATTTTCTCCAGAGGTGTGGATGGGGTAGGGGCTATTGCTGGTTTGTACTGATTCTGCGGCATGGAGTAAGGAGCGGATGGTCAGCTGAGAGGGAACCATACAGGAGTGGCTGTGCCCTGAGGGGCAGAGTAGAAACTGCAGCAGGAACAATAAGACTCACACCCCTGGGTCTATTCTGGACAGACATGCCTGATCTCTCTGGGAAACCAGAGAAAGTTGGGCATCTTCTCTGGTGGCAGCTACCAGTAGAACAGATCTGAGAAGGAAGGGCAAGCCAAATGAGTAGAGGGAAGGCCTGAGGCAATAGTGGCCTCGGCGGAGTACGGGGATTAGAATACCTGTGTGCAGAGATGGCAGACTCCCAAGCTGGGCTGAGCAAGAGGACTGCTTTACTGAGCCTAAGACGTACCCAGGACTCAGGGGATCATAGCTGAGACAAAGGTGAGCAGGCAGAGGCTGGAGCTGACAGCTAATTGTGAGCTCTAACTGCTTGCCAGTGCCCAGGACTCAGTCCCAGTTTCTGTCAACTCAAGCAGTGTCTGATCTGCAGAGAAATATAGCTCAGATAGAAACAAATTCTGCAAAGTTGTTCTGTCCTGTTCTAACAGTAACATCAATCAGGGGTGGGGCTGGAACTGAGTGAACTGTCCCAGCCTCCATTAAGTACTTGAGGTTGTCAAGCCTCACCTCCCCCTGTAAGATAGTGGAAGAGAGTGGCAGCCTGACTCAGGACACATAGCTCTCCCTGTGACTCAGGCGGTCGTAAACCCCTGGAGCATCTGCTAATTGGAGGGATTTGGGTCACAGTCTTATGGGGTTACCAGTGACTGGGTGTGACAGAGGCAGAAGGTGGGAAAGGAGGCATCAACCTTCCCAGATGAATTTATTTGCTGGTTGGGTCCTTCTGACCTCATGGAGCACTGGAAAGAGTCATACTTGAGCTGCCAGCAGACCCCTGGTATCTAGTTGCTGGAGACCTTTTGAACTCTCCCACCTGAAACCAGTGCTGACTGGGACAATTGATTTGGACCTCTTGAAATGGGCCAATCACCTAAGGACTATCCAAAGTGTGGTACCCTGGTGTGTGGTTATGGGAAGGTTTAATTTTTCTTCTCCAATTGTTACCTGTCGGGGGTGGGGTGACTTAATTACTGGTATTTTTTTCACAGCTGAGACTTCAACCCAGAGTAACTGATTCACTAGGCTAGGACAGAGATCAGCTGGAAACAAGACAGAGCTACTTAGCCGTACCACACCAAGCAGGCCCCCAGTTTCTCAGGTTGTAGCACTGTACAGGTCCTTGTCAAAGCACTAGGGGAAAACGTACAGACAGCAGTCCTAGCTTTTGAGCAAAGGGCTAGTTAATCACTATCCCTGGAGCCCCAAAACCATCTTCTTCTTATCTGATCATCTAGCCAAACGGTGTAAATAAACATGAGGGAGAATCTGTGGAATAACTCTGGTAGCATGAATAACCAGAGTAGATAAATCCCCCCAAGGAAGGATATGGCAGATGCAACTGAAGAGCCCATTCGTAAACAGATGACTAAGATGTCAGAAATCGAACTCAGAATTTTGATTGCAAATAAGATTAATAGGTTAGAGGCAAAGTTGGAATTAGAAATTCAAGGAACATTTCAAAAGTTCTGTCAAGAATTCAATGAAATCAAAGACAAAAATCACCAAAGATATTGACACATTGAGGCAAGAGCTTGCAACCCTCAAAGATCTGAAAAATACAGTAGAAGACCTGAGCAACCCACTGGATCAGGCAGGAGAAAGGATCTCTAACATTGAAGACAAAGCTTTTGAATGGCGTCCAAGTACTCAAAGAAGAAGAGAAACAGAGAGCAAAAACGAATCATTCTCTCAGAGACCTTTCAGATAACTCCAAAAAAACTAATATTCACCTTATAGGAATCACTGAAGGCAACAAAGTAGCTTTGCAAAACACACAGGCTTTTTTTTTTTCATGAAATTCCAACCTCCACAATGGCAAAAGGACTAAAAATGTCCATTGCACTTTTGAAAAACTCGATACACATAGTTTAATAAGGCTTATCAATATTCTCAATTAAAGTGAATGGTATAAATTGTCCTCTAAAGAGTCACAGGTTGGGTGACTTGATACAAACACTCAGGCCAGATATCTCCTTCATACAATAATCTCATCTTACCTTAAAAGATAAACATAGACTCAGGGTGAAGGGATGGACATCTATATTCCAGGTAAATGGAAAGCAGAAAAAAGCAGGTGTTGCAATTTTATTCCCAGTCACAATAGGCTTTAAAAAAATAAAAGTAGGCAAGGATAAGGATGGTCACTTCATGTTTGTTAAGGGTAATACTCAATAAGATGAGACTTCAATTATTAACATATATGCACCCAACCAGAATGCACCTCAATCTATAAGAGATATGCTAACAGGCATAAACAACTTGATTTCTTCCAGCTCCATCATAGTTGGAGATTTTAACACTCCTTTAGTAGTGTTGGATAGATCCTCCAATAAGAAGCTTAGCAAAGAAATTTTATATTTAAACTTAACCATTCAACATTGGATTTAGCAGACATCTATAGAACATTTCATCCTAACAAAATTGGATATACATTTTTCTCATCAACCCATGGAACATACTCCAAAATCAATCACATCTTGGGTGACCAGTGAAATCTCAGCAAATTTAAAAAAAATAGAAATTATTCTCTGCATCTTCTCAGATTATCATAAAATAAAAATTGAACTCAGTAGCAACAGGAATTGGCAGACTCATACAAAAACATGGAAGCTAAATAACTTTATGCTGAATGATAGCTGGGCCAGAGATGAGATGAAGCAGGAAATTACCAAATTTTTGGAACAAAATGATAATGAAGACATGAATTACCAGAACCTAGGGATACCGAACAGGCAGTCCTAAGAGGGAAACTTATAGTACTGCAAGCCTTCCTCAAAAGAACAAAAAAAGAGAAAGTTAACAACTTAATGGGACATCTCAAGCAACTGAAAAAGGAAGAACATTCCAATCCCAAACCCAGCAGAAGAAAAAAAATAACCAAAATGAAAGCAGAATTAAATAAAATTGAAAACAAAAGGATTATAAAACAGATCAATAAATCAAAAAGTTCATTTTTTGAAAAGGTCAATTAAATAGATAAAACTTTGCATAACCTAACCAGGAAAAAAAAGTAAAATCTCTAATTTTATCAATCAGAAATGGTAATGATGAAATAACAACAGACTCCATTCACAGTAGTGCCAAAGAAGATGAAATATTTGGGAGTTTGCCTAACAAAGGATGTGAAAGATATCTATAAAGAGAACTATGAAACTATTAGAAAAGAAATAGCTGAAGATGTCAACAAATGGAAAGACATGCCATGCTCATGCCTAGCAAGAATCAACATTGTTAAAATGTCCAAATGACCCAAAGCAATATACAATGTGATCCCTATTAAAGCTCCACTATCATACTTTAAAGATCTTGAAACAATAATACTTTGTTTTATATGGAATCAGAAAAACCCTTGAATAGCCAAGACATTACTCAGAAATAAAAACAAAGGAGGAGGAATTATGCTACCAGACCTCATACTATACTGTAAATTGATAGTGATCAAAACAAAATTTGACTGGCACAAAAACAGAGAGGTAGATGTATAGAACAGAATAGAGAACCAAGAGATGAACCCAGGTACTTACCATTATCTGATCTTTGACAAGCCAATTAAAAATTTTCAGTGGGGAAAAGATTTCCTATTTAACAAATGGTGCTGGGAAAATAGCTGGATACTGAAAATGGACCCACATCTTTCAACATTAACTAAAATAGACTCTCACAGGATTAAGGATTTAAACTTAAGACATGAAACTATAAAAATATTAGAAGAAAGTGTAGGGAAAACATTTGAAGAAATCAGCCTGGGTGAGTATTTTATGAGGAGAACCCCCAGGGCAAATGAAGCAGCGTCAAAAATACACCACTTGGACATGATCAAACTGAAAAGCTTCTGCACAGCCAAGAACAAAGTAAATAAAGTAAAGAGACAACCCTCAGAATGGGAGAAGATATTTGCAGGTTATGTCTTTGACAAAGGTTTTATAACAAGAATCCACACAGAACTCAAACGTATTATCAAGAAAAGAACAAGTGATCCCATCTCAGGGTGGGCAAGAAGAGAAACTCCTCTGAAGAACACAGGAGCATAGCCTACAGACACATGAAAAATGCTCATCATCCTTACTCATCAGAGAAATGCAAATCAAAACTACTTTGAGATGTCATCTAACACCAGTAAGATTAGCCCACTTCACAAAGTCCCCAAACCAGAGATTTTGGTGTGGATGTGGATAAAAGGGAGCACTTCTACACTGCTGATGGGAATGAAAACTAATACACTCCTTTTGGAAAAATGTTTGGAGAACACTTGGAGATCTAAAAATAGACCTGCCATTTGATCATAAAATTCCTCTACTAGGTATATATCCAGAAGACCAAAAATCACATTATAACAAAGATATTTTACCAGAATGTTTATTGCAGCCCAATTCATAATGGCTAAGTCATGGAAGAAGCTCGATTGCCCACTGACCCAAGAATGGATCAATAAATTGTGGTATATGTACACCATGGAATATTATGCAGCCTTAAAGAAAGATAGAGACTTTAACTCTTACATGTTCACATGGATGAAGCTGGAACATATTCTTCTTAGCAAAGTATCTTGAGAATAGAAGAAAAAGTATCTAATGTACTCAGCCCTACTATGAAACCAATTTATAGCTTTTTTTTAGTTCTTTGAGGAATATCCATACTGTTTTCCATAGAGGTTGCAGTTTCACCAACAATGTATAAGAGTTCCTTTCTTTGGGGGCAGAGCAAGATGGTGGCCAGGTAATAGCTTGTATGTAACTGGGAGCAGGGATATTGGGGAGAAAAGACTCCAGGCATCTCTGGCTTGTGGGCTCTGCCCAGAAACATTCCTTTGGGGATGTAGGGAAACATCAAATGACTTGTGGATCCCATAAGGAGGACAAAAGCAGTGGAGAAGTGTCAAGTGGTTGCAAATGGGTTGCTGTAGCTGTAACTACAATAGCAGTGAGATTGCAGAAAGGAAAAGCCTTCCCTGTGGATTGTTTTGTTTGTTTGGACTTGGGCACTCAGTTGAATTACCTTGGGAGAACTTGGGCAAGAGTGCAGGTGACTTTAAGTGTTGTCCAGGACATGGAACTGAGCCCCTTGGCCAGAACAGAGCTAACATTGTTCACCTGTGGGCCACTCACACAGTCATTCTGGGAGAACTGCCTCTGCAGGCTCTGCTCTCAGGGTCACTGAGCAAGGCTCAGGCTGGGAGACTTTAAGCGAGTGATCTAGTGACTGTGAGAGCAGAACATTCAGTGTTTGGCAGTGAGCGGGCTTCCTTGCAGCCTTGGTCCTCAGGGCATAGAGTGAAGCTGGTTTTGGTCCACCTTATAAGTAGGCAGCCACTTCAGGAGAGATTCCAATAACAAGGGCTTCCATGGGAACGCTTCTACTTACCCAAAGTTAACAGTTTAAAGTGTCTTTTAAGTATGGTTAGGAATGATTAAGGTTCTCAAACCTGCAAGGTTTTAGGGCAAAATAGTCAACAGAGGTCGCCAATTTCCATCTCACACAGCTGTATCAGCATTGTGATTAGCATCTTATGCCCCAGAAGATCACCTGTTTCCCAGATAATATTTAGCAAGATATATACACTGCTTTGTTTTCAGATTTATTTTTAATTTCAACTTTACCCCCTTATATTTTTCCATTTTTTTCTTTTATCTAGTGTAAATATGATTATTGATTTGCCTTCCTTAATAATAATAAATTCATTTTTGCTAGAGTTTCTGCCCCTATAATGGATTTTCCCCCCCAATTTTACCCTGTAAGCTTTTTTGGATTTTTTTGGGGGGTGTTGATTTATAGCATTTTTCACTTTCCTCTCTATTTGGTGGAGGTGGAGTACTGTGTCTGTTCAGGCTGGAAAAAAACTGCTGGCCTCAAGTGAACCACCCAACCTAGCAGCCCCAGAAGTTGGGGTTTATTTAAGGTGTGGGTGAAAGTACCCTACTGTAGACCTTTGTTACTCCTGTCTCCCTCTTTCTGTGCCTCTCTTCCTTTTGTCAATATTATCTTTTATTCACACCCTCTCCTTTCTCTTTTTTCTTTTTAAAAAATCTTTCTTCCCTTCATGCCTTCTATCTTCCCATCCTTTTGGTCCTGCACCAAAAAGACTCATCAAAACCTTAGGTCAGAGGCATGGTAACTTAAAGAGCAAGAGGAAGTGAAGGGAGAATTAGGACAAAGAAGCCTAAAAGAAAAAACTCATAAGGAAGAAATAGCAGAAAAATACTGGCAACATGAAAAACCAGTCCAGAGAAACCAACTCAAGGGACTATGAGGCAACTACTCCAGAAGATTCCACCTATAAAGAAATGTTAGAAATGACAGAGGGGGATTTAAAATACAAATAATGAAAACAATGAAGGAAATTGCTGAAAAAGTAGAAAATAAACAAAAGGAAATCAAAAAACAGAATCAAATAAGAGATGAAAGATATAAAGAATATAGAAATGATAAGGCAGAGCTAAAGGAGTTGAAGCAGTCAATTAGGCAACTTAAAGATGCAATAGAAAGTATCAACAACAGATTAGACCATGCAGAAGAAAGAAGCTCAGAGGTAGAAGACAAAGCTCTTGAGATAAATCAGATAGTTAAAGAGGTGGGAAAAAAAGAGAGAGAAGGCAGAACATTCACTGACAGAATTATGAGACTTTATGGAGCATTCAAATATAGAAGTTATAGGTATTCTAGCAGCAGGAGAAGAATGCCCCAGAGGAATGGAAGCCATACTAGAGAATATTATAAATGAAAATTCCCCAAATGTCACCAAAGATTTTGACATACTCCTTTCAGTTGGCTATCACAACCCAGGTCAACTCAATTCAAATACAGATTCTCCAAGACACATTGTGATGAACCTGTCCAAAGTAAAGAAAAAAGAAAAGATTCTGCAAGCTTCATTGAGTAAGTGCCAATTGACCTACTTGGGCGAATTGATCAGGGTGACTGCAGACATCTCTATTGAAACTTTTCAAGCCAGAAGACAATTGTCACCCACATTTAATCTACTTAAACAGAACAATTTCTGTCCCAGAATATTATATCATGCTAAGCTAAGCTTTAAAACTGATTGAGAAATCAAATCTTTTACTGATATGCAAACATGGAGGAAATTTGCCTAAAGAAGTAGAGCACTATGGGAAATAATTCAACCTGTTCTACACCCTGACCACCACATTCAATGGACCACCAGCAAAGTAAACAGCCAGAAATTGAAGGACAGAATCCAGTTTCCACAATGATGCACAGGATTAAAAAAAAAGCTAAGTAATGGACTTTCACAAAATAAGATGAACAGAATGCTACCACATTTATCAATTATCTCCATAAATGTTTATGGATTGAATTCCCCACTGAAGAGGCAGAGTATGGCTGATTGAATTAAAAAATACAAGCCACACATCTGCTGTCTGCAGGAAACACACCTAGCTTCAAAAGACAAATTAATTTGATCAGGTCCCAGTAGTGTATTTTTGATGTTGCTTCAATTGCCCTAGGGGTTCTCCTCGTAAAATTTAAGCCCAGGCTGATTTCTTCAAGTGTTTTCCCTACACTTTCTTCTAGTAATTTTATAGTTTCATGTCTTAAGTTTAAATCTTTAATCCAGTGAGAGTCTATCTTAGTGGTGAAAGGAGTGGATCCAGTTTCAGTTTTCTACAGGTCAACAGCCACTTGCCCAGCACCATCTGTTAAACAGGGAATCTTCTCCCCACTCAATGTTTTTAATTAGCTTGTCAAAGATCATAAAATGGTAAGTAGTTCAGTTTCTGCACAGCAAAGAACACAGTAAGTAAAGCAAACAGACAACCCTGAGAATGGGAAAATATATTTGCTGGTTATGTCTCTGACAAAGTTTTAATAACCAGAATCCATAGAGAACTCAAACGTATTAGCAAGAAAAGAACAAGTGATCCATCTCAGGGTGGTCAAGGGACTTGAAGAGAAACTTCTCTGAAGATGACAGGCGCATGGCCTATAGATATATGAAAAAATGCTCATCATCCTTAATCATAAGAGAAATGCAAATCAACATTACTTTGAGATATCATCTAACACCAGTAAAATTAGCCCATATTACAAAATCCCAAAATCATAGAAGCTGGTATGGATGTGGAGAAAAGAGAACGCATCTACACTGCTGGTGGGATTGCAAACTAATATGTTCCTTTTGGAAAGACATCTAGAGAACATATAGAGAACTAAAAATAGACCTGACATTTGATACTACAATTCCTCTACTAGGTATATATCCAGAAGACCAAAAATCACACTACAATAAAGATATTTGTACCAGAATATTTACTGCAGCCCAATTCATAATTTCTAGGTCATGGAAGAAGCCTAAGTGCCCATAAATCCACAAATGAGTCAATAAATTGTGGTATATGTACACCATGGAATACTATGCAGCCCTAAAGGAGGATGGAGACTTTCCCTCCTTTATGTTTACATGGATGGAGGTGGAAAATATTCTTCTTAGCAAAGTATCTCAAGAATGGAAGAAAAAAATATCCAATGTACTCAATCATACTATGAAACTAACTTATAGATTTCATAGGAAAGCTATTACCCAATTGTAGCCCAAGAATATGGGGAAAGGGGAGAAGGTTGGGATGGGAGGAGGGAGGATGAATGGAGGGAGGGTGATTGATGGGATCACACCTATGGTTCATCTTATAAGGGTACGTGTGAATCTTTCTTTTTTAAATTAATGTACAATAGCTGTGTACATTAATGCAATCATGGGGTACAGTGTGGTGTTTTCACATAGAATTTGAAATATTTTTATCAAACTGGTTAACATAGACTTTATGTCAATTTTCTTAGTAATTGTATTAAGATGTTTATACTCTACTTTTAGAAAGACTCACTTGTACCCTTGTAAGAAAAAGCATAGAGGTTATCCCTCCAATCACCCTCCCTCCACCCATCCATCCCTCCATCCTCCCCTCTCCCTCCTCCCTTCGTAAATTCTCAGGCTGTAATTAGGTTATAGCTTTAATATGAAAGCTACAAACTAGTTTCATAGTATGGCTGTGTACATTGGATATTTTTTCTCAGATTCTTGTGACACTTTGCTAAGAAGAACATTTTCCAGCTCCATCCATGTGAACATGAAGGAGGCAAAGTCTCCATCTTTCTTTATGGCTTCATAGTATTCCATGGTGTACATATACTACAGTTCATTGATCCATTCGTGAATTGATGGGCAATCGGGCTTCTTCCATGACCTGGAAATTATTAATTGGGCTACAATAAACATTCTGATACAAATATCTTTTTGGTAATGTGATTTTTGGTCATCTGGGTAAATGCCCAATAAAGGAATTGCAAGATCAAATGGCAGGTCAATTTTTAGTTCTCTAAGTGTTCTATAGACATGCTTCCAAAAGGAGCATATTAGTTTGCACTTCCACCAGCAGTGTAGAAGTGTTCCCTTTTCTCCACATCCTTGCCAGCATCTCTGGTTTTGGGATTTTGTGATATGGGCTAATCTTACTGAAGTTATGTGGTATCTCAGAGTAGTTTTGATTTGCATTTCTCTGATGATTAAGAATGGTGACCATTTTTTCATATATCTATAGGCCATACACCTATCTTATTTAGTGAAATTCCTCTTCAAGTTTTTTGCTCAACCTGAGATGGGATCACTTGTTTTTTTCTTGCTAATAAATTTTAGTTCTCTATAGATTCTGGTTATTAAACCTTTGTCAGAGAAATAACCTGCAAATATCTTCTCCCATTTTGAGGATTGTCTACTTGCTTTACTTACTGTGTTCTTGGCTGTGCAGAAGCTCTTTAGTTTGATCAGGTCCCAATAGTGTATTTTTGATGTTGCTTCAATTTCCTGGGGAGTCCTCCTCAAAATTTTCACAAAGGCCAATTTCTTCAGCTGTTTTGCCTACACTTTCTTCTAGTATTTTTATGGTCTCATGTCTTTTTTTTTTTTTTTTTTTTTTGAGACAGAGCCTCAAGCTGTTGCCCTGGGTAGAGTGCCCTGGCATCACAGATCACAGCAACTTCTAACTCCTGGGCTTAAGCGAGTCTCCTGTTTCCACCTCCCAAATAGCTGGGACCACAGGGACCTGCCACAATGCCTGGCTGTTTTTTGGTTTCAGCCATCATTGTTCTTTGGTGGGCCTGGGCTGGATTTGAACCCACCACCTTAGGTGTATGTGGCTGGCACCTTAGCCACTTGAGCCACAGGCGCCGAGCCGATGGTCTTATGTCTTAAGTTTAAATCTTTAATCCAGTGAGAATCTATCTTAGTTAATGGTAAAAGGTGTGGGTCCAGTTTCAGTCTTCTACAGGTTGCCATCGAGTTCACCCAGCACCATTTGTTAAATAGGGGATCTTTTCCTCACTCAATGTTATTAATTGGGTTGCCAAAGATCAGGTAATTGTAGGTAGCTGGATTCATCTGTTGGCTCTCTATTCTGTTCCATACATCTACCTTTCTGTTTTTGTGCCGGTATCATGCTGCTTTAATCACTATGGATTTATAGTATAATCTGAGGTCTGGTAGCATGGTTTCTCCTGCTTTGTTTTTATTCCTGAGTAATGTCTTGGCTATTCGAGGTTTTTTCTGATTCCATATAAAATGAAGTATTATTTTCTCAAGATCTTTAAAGTATGACAGCGGAGCTTTAATGGGGATTGCATTAAAATTATATATTGCTTTGAGTCATATGGACATTTTAACAATGTTGATTCTTCCTAGCCATAAGCATGGTATGTTTTTCCATTTGTTAACATTTTCAGCTGTTTCTTTTCTTAGAGTTTCATAATTCTCTTTATAGAGATCTTTCACATCCTTTGTTAGGTAAACTCCTAAATATTCCATCTTCTTTGGCACTACTGTGAAGGGAATAGAGTCCTTGACTGTTTTTTCAGCTTGGCTGCTGTTGGTGTATTACAGGGCAACAGATTTATGAGTGTTGATTTTGTAACCTTAGACACTACTGTATTCCTTGATTGCTTCTAAGAGTTTTATAGTTGAATCCCTGGTGTTTTCCAGATATATAATCATATCATCTACGAAAAGTGAAAATTTAATCTCTTCTGATCCTATATGGATACCCTTAATCACCTTTTCTTCCCTAATTGCGATAGGGAAACCTTCCATTACAATGTTAAAGACCAATGGGGACAATGGGTAACCTTGCCTGGTTCTTGATCTGAGTGGAAATGATTTCAATTTAACTCCATTGATTACAATATTGGCTGTGAGTTTTCTGTAGATGGCCTCGATCAGCTTAAGAAATTTACCTTCTATACCAATTTTCTTAAGTGTTCTCATCATGAAGGGATGCTGGATATTATTAAAAGCTTTTTCTGCATCAATTGAGAGAATCATATGGTCTTTGTTTTTAATTTGTTTATGTGATGAATTATATTTATAGATTTATGTATGTTGAACCATCCTTGAGATCCTGGAATAAAGCCTACTTGGTCATGGTGTATGATTTGTTTGATGTGTTGCTGTATTCTGTTGGTTAGGATCTTGTTGCATATTTTTGCATCAATATTCATTAGTGATATTGGCCTATAATTTTCTTTTCTTTTGGGGTCTTTTCCTGGTTTGAGAATCAAGGTTATGTTTGCTTCACAGAATGTGTTGGGTAGTATTCCATCTTTTTCAATGTTTTAGAAAAAGTTGAATAATATAGGTACTAATTCCTCTTTAAAGGTTTGGTAGAATTCTGACATGAAGCTGTCTGGCCCTGGGCTTTTCTTTTTGGGGAGATTTTGTATAGCTGATGATATTTCAGAGCTTGATATAGGCCTGTTAAACATTTCCACCTCATTCTGGCTAAGATTTGGAGATGGCGTGCTTCCAGGTATTGGTCGATTTCTTTCAGATATTCATATTTCTGGGAATAAAGGTTCTTGTAATATTCATTGAAGATTTTTTGAGTTTCTAGGGGGTCTGTTATTTCATCTTTACCATTTCTAATTGATGACATTAGAGATTTTACTCTTTGTTTCTTGGTTAGGTTGGCCAAAGGTTTGTCTATTTTATTGACCTTTTCAAAAAACTAACTTTTTGATTTATTGATCTGTTGTATAATTCTTTTTTTTTCTGTTTCATTTAATTCTTCTCTAATTTTCATTATTTCTTTTCTTCTGCTGTATTTGGGATTGGACTGTTCTTTTTTTCCCAGTTGCATGAGATGTCTATTAAGTTGTTAACTTCCTCTCCTTCTGTTCTCTTGAGTAAGGCTTGCAGAGCTATAAATTTCCCTCTTAGGACTGCCTTTGCAGTATCCCAGAGGTTCTGACAAGTCGTATCTTTATTATCATTTTGTTCTAAAAATTTTGTAATGTCCTTCTTGATCTCATCTGTGACCCACATATCATTGAGTGTAAGGTTATTTAGTTCCATGTTTTTGTATGAGACTGCAGATTCCTGTTGTTACTGAGTTCCACTTTTATTCCATTATGGTCTGAGAAGATGCATGGAATAATTTCTATTCATTTAAATTTACTAAGGTTAGACTTATGGCCTAAGATGTGATCAATTTTGTAGTATGTTCCATGAACTGATGAGTAAAATGTGTATTCAGTTTTCTTAGGATGAAATGTTCTGTAGATGTCTGTTATGTCCAACAGGTGAATAGTTAAATTTAAATCTAAAATTTCTTTGCTAAGCTTCTTATTGAAGGATCTATCCAACACTGCCAAAGGAGTTTTAAAATCTTTGACTACGATGGAACTGGGAGAGATAAAATTGCTCATGCCTGTTAGAGTATCTCTTATAAATTGAGGTGCATTCTGGTTAGGTGAATAGATTTTTTTTTTTATTAATTGATTTCTGTGTACATTGATGCAAACATGGGGTACATTGTGCTGTTTCATATACAATTTGAAACACCTTCATCAAGCTGGTTAACATAACTTTCATATCACTTGTTTAATCATTGTATCAATACATTTATATTCTAGTTCTAGAAAAGTTCACCTGTACCCTTGTTAGACAGATATATAGGTAATCTTTCCCATCACCCTACCAACCCCCAAACAAACAAAACCCCCACCCAAGCAACCCCAAACCAATTTGTTTTGACAAACTATAATTGTATATATTTTTTAATAACGATATAATAATTTAATAAAAATTTTCCATTTTTACAGCCCCTTTTTTTCAAATTATTTAATCGCTCAAAATTTAATTATAAAATTTTTTTCTCCCCAATCAACTGGGGTGGGGGGTGGGTATGGGGTGGGGAGAAGGGCAGTTAGGTGGTGGGAGGGTGACCGGAAAGATCACCTATATATCCGTCTAACAAGGGAACAAGTGAACTTTTCTAGAACTAGAATATAAATGTATT
>CAUYQV010051352.1:0-24534 GCA_963574575.1 Galagoides demidoff | reverse complement strand
CAGGCGCCCGCCACAACGCCCGGCTATTTTTTGGTTGCAGCCATCATTGTTGTTTGGCGGGCCCTGGCTGGGGATTCGAACCCGCCACCTTAGGTGTATGTGGCTGGTGCCTTAGCCGATTGAGCCACAGGCGCCGAGCCTATCTACCTTATTTTGGATTCAAAAAGCCCAAGGTCTTGGAGAGTAAGGGGAAAGAGAAAGACCCACCAAAGAATTCTTCAAAAGACCAGCCACTGAATTAGAAGGAAACCCAGGAAAGAATGGCATCCTGGAAATCAGAGAAGAAAGTTTTTCAAGGTGGAGAGAGTTCCAGATACTCCAAAAGCCCCCTATAATTCAAGACTTTTCTGATGTAAAACCATCTGCTGCTAAGAATATTTTTAGCTCTAAAAATCAAACAGAACCTCTTGAGAAAAGACCCAAGCAAAACAATCATGGACCTAAATCAGCAAAGGCTAGAAGATCTTGTTATGCAAAAACAACCAGTTATGACCTGGGATCAAAATTCAGAGCAATCAAACAGGAATTGTAGTGAACATGAAAGAGAAAGCAGAAATGGAGAGAAGAGGAGACAGGAGGACAAGAAAAATGAAGAGAAAAAGAACAGGAGCAGAAAAAAGAAAAGAAAAAGGAAAAGGAAAAGGAAAATGAAGAACAGGCTCGGTGCCTGTAGCTCAAGTGGCTAAGGTGCCAGCCACATACATCAGAGCTGGCGGGTTCAAATCCAGCCCAGGCCTGCCAAACAACGACAACTACAACCAAAAAATAGCCAGGCGTTGTGGTGGGCACCTGTAGTCCCAGCTACTTGGGAGGCTGAACCAAGAGAATTGCTTAAGCCCAGGAGGTTGCTGTGAGCTGTGATGCCATAGCACTCTACCCAGGGTGACAGCTTGAGGCTCTGTCTCAAAAAAAAAAAAAAGAAAGAAAGAAAGAAAAGGAAAGAAAATGAAGAACTATATCCCAGGAAAAGAAGAACTATATTCCAGGAAAAGATTAGTCAGCAAACCCCTCATGGACACTCTCTGGGGAAAGTTTAAATTAAACCAATACCTCACAATACTAGATAGTTTTTCCCTCTCATTTGAATTTAGCATGACAAATAAACAGGTATGACAACAACAAAGTTATCTACCTTATTTTTAGATGCCAATCCAGTAATCTAAAACTTGGTACATATATTAAGATTTGGAAACACTTAGACAAAACAAAAACAAATAACCAAGACTATAATTAAGAGTATTAATTTTTATTCATTTTCTTTTTATAGACATTTTCATGGCCAAGTATTTAACGTAAACAATGTAAATAATTCAAAGTATCTAGACAGTGGCTCAGCGCCTGTAGCACAGTGGTTATGGTGCTAGCCACATACACCAAGGCTGGCGGGCCAGCTAAACAACGTCAACTGCAACAAAAAATAGCCCAGGATTGTGGTGGGTGCCTGCAGTCCCAGCTATCTGGGAGGCTGAGGCAAGAGAATTGCTTAAGCCCAAGAGTTTGAGGTTGCTGTGAGCTGTGACGCCATGGCACACTCTATCTACCCAGGGCGACATGGTGACACACTCTCTCCCTCAAAAAGAAAAAAAATCTAGACGCTGAAGCAACAACATTCACACACATAAGACTGCTCCCTATCCCTGAAGAACCACAACTGCTTATATAAGGTCTTGTGTTTCATTTCTGCTCATGAGAGTCTGCCTGTTCAGAGTTAATTTTATCAGTTCATCAATACTTTAGGCAGGTTATTAAATCTTGATGCTGTCTATAACCACTGAAATGCTGGAAGTAAAACTAGAACACTGCAAAGTGGTGCTACCTGTGTTCCTTTTCTGGACTAGAGCAGAGGCCTCGTGGGTGACTAATGTTATACTCTCCCATATTCTACTTCCCAAAGGGCCAATCAAATTAATGAAGGAATGGCTTTCTGAAGATAGAATTTATTGCAAATTTGGGAATCTATCTATAACTCTCTAAATGTCTAAATGGACAGTTTAAGCAAAGAATCACTGAGACTAATTAAGAAAGCTCTCAGTAATTTATCAGCTTCATTAAATCCAAATACAATTTTCAGGTTTCTACTTAGTCGTTTAATAATTATTCCCCAATCACACCAACTCTCAACAGATTTACCAGGTTATCTATTCCACAGGGGGGGAAACAACTTTAGAATACACACTGGTCAGCTCAAAGCACAATTAAAACAGACAATTTTATGTGGCAGTATACATATAAAGTTAAAATTTTAATAGCTACCACTAAACAGTATCTGCTCAGATTAAACAAAAGAATTTCTTGAATTCTTTCCTTAACATACACATCAAAAATAAAAGTTGATCGCCTAGACAATTTTAAGAAGAGCCTGCTATTTAAACCATTTCCTCTAGATTTTACTTTACAATGTTTCACAATGATCCCCTCCACACACCTTTAATTCCTTAAGCTTATTATGGTCACCACTATACAGTTAAGAGAACTCAAATCCTTTACATTCAAAATCTAACTACATTCAAGCTCTATAACTTATTTACAATGCTTGGAAAATAACAAAAACATGAATGAGCAGTGTATTTGATGATTTTCTGAGCTCTCTTCTAACCATTCTGATTTTCCAGTTTAAACCACTGAGGTAGACAAGAAAACGTCAACAGCTTATTTTCTGGTCACATGTATTAAAAAATAAAGCTAAGAAGATAAAAAAGAATGCGATATAGTGTCAAACTCCTTTTGTAATAACTGCAGGTTCTTTCTCACTGTTGCATCAGAGCCGGATTCAATCCTGGTTTCTGTTGCTAGGTGACCAAACTCATTTCCACTCATTTCTACAGCTGCCCAGAAAATCAGCAGTGCTGCAAACCAGCCAAGAGGCAGCTAATGAAGAGAAATACCTGTCTATTATTAGCATCTTCTGTTTTACTATACTTTCTTCTTTCACGTTTTTAAAGGAAAAGCCTTGGCATCATGTGCTTAAACGGGAAGAAAGAACTCAAGAACTAAAAGCAAAAAAAGCACATATTCAAGGTTGTGTTTTCCCGGTGAGGATGCGATAGCTTGGAAAAAGAAATTCAGGACACACTAAATCTGGAGGCTGAGGCACAGGAGAAGTAATTAACTTTAAAAAAAGATTATGAAACTGTGAAATCTAAACAGACCACCCTGCCCCTCTGGCCACGTATTATGAGCACTCTTATGAATTAGTCAGACTTTAAGAAATGGCTTTCATTATTCACCATCAAAAAAATCTGTTTCTGAAATATACTTTATGACATTATAATTACTGAAAAAACTATAGTAAAAATACACAGTAAAATTCAGTATTTGTTTATTTCCTTAATGCCATTTCTTTAATAGTGTTAATACACTTTTAAAAACTTCCCCATCTACTTTGAAGAAAAATTGGTATATGAACCTAACAATGCTCCACTGTTGCACCCACCAGGAATCAATTTCCCTTGGAAGGATCCAGTTAATCCGGTTTAGCAGTAGGAGGCAGACTGCAAAAGATACATGCCAGTATAAGGCCTGGATTCTGGTCCCTCTCAGACTGAGATAAGATACCATTTCACATACAACCCCTAAAAGATCAGTATTCAATAAAAGAGTATGAACAGCTTGATGCCTGTAGCTCAGTGGTTAGGGTGCCAGCCACATACACAGAGGGAGGTGGGTTTGAACCTGGCCGGGTCTGCTAAATAACAATGACAACTGCAACCAAAAAAAAAAAAAAAAAAAATAGAATTGCCTAAGTCCAAGAATTAGAGGTTGCTGTGAGCTGTGATGCCATAGCAATCTACCAAAGGCAACATAGTGAAACTCTGTCTCAAACAAACAAACAAACAAACAAACGAGTATGAAACAAATACCTATCAATAAGAAAGATAACCTAACAGACTAAATACACAGACGAGGAGCATGAAATTCACAAAAGGAGGAAACCCCAATGTCAATTATAAAAAAGTTCAAGATGATCAAGGAAGGCAAGATCAAGATTATTTCATACCAATCTAATTCATTTAAACAACGTCTAAGTCTGATAATACCAAGTATAGATGAGAAACAGGAAACAGCAATTGTTATACATGCCTGGTAGGGCTGTAATTAGTATAAACCCTTTAGGGAAAAATTTGGCAATACTTAGTAAAGCTGATGATGAAGCACATGTTCTTTGATGAAATAATCCATATTTAGGCATGTACCAGACAGCAGCTTTATAAACTATGGGCTGAGAAAGAAATTTAGTAGCGTGTCATAATCAGCATTTTGTAGATGCATTTTTAGACGCAGATGCTACCTTTTTTAGACATCACATATTCCACTCTATATGCTACTTGGTTTTTGAAATGAAAAGAAAGGTAGAGTCACACGATAAATTCTCACTTTATAAACAAAGGGAAGTATTGTGCCAACCACTCCCTGATCTAACCATCTGTCATATTTGCATCCCTACCCCTACTATTATTTTACATACCTTTTTGGTGGCTATTTTATAATTCTTCCAAAGATGATTATATCTCTTACCATTCTAGATGCAAAGGAGAGAAATTCATACATATAGTGAGTATCCTCAGATCACTAGAGATTAATTCTCTATATGTAAAAATGCCAGTTGAGAAAGTTTATTTGAAGTCTTAAAACCTGAGTTTTAATCTAAGCTCTTCCATTTGCTTTCTAGCTCTGTGAATTAAGGCAAATTCTTAATCTAAATCTCAGTTTTCACATCTGTATCTGCGAACAATAATCTCTACCTTACAAAGTGGTGGTGAGGATTAAGTTAAATAACATGCATGAAAATCTACCAGCACTGATCCAATAGTAAACCCTTAATACATGGTAGCTGAATCTGAGAGCCAGGCCTTGCAACCAAACTTTCTGTTTCTATAGTTAAAAGAATCTTCACTAGAAAATATAAACAAATATACAAAAACATATTCATAAAGGTATTAACAAATTCATTTATTTAAAATCACTTAAATGTAATTACAGACTTAATTATTTCACACAGCCTAATGGATATAACATCCTTTTGTCCTTCTCAACAGAGTCCTTACTTGGATGCTAGACCGGGCATATGTCATCTAGCCTCATGCAAAAGTGGTCTGCATCACCTCCAAGTCAAGTGGGGTTTTCTGACCCTGAAACGTAATGAGACTTGATAGTAAAGGCCCAGGCGTTCCTCTTTGGCCTGAACTGTAATTCAACAAATGATTATCAGCCTCACCCAAATAATGCAGCTTCATTCTGTTTAGAACAGGAGTAATAAAAATACAGGCCTATAGCTTAGATCTAATGAATGATGTAATGTGACAGATGGCACAGAAAGTATAACTCATCTTCTCTTTTGAGAACGATCTTCAGGCTAAAAAAAGCAGAACCAAAACTGCTTCACAGAAGCTAAAGCCCAAAATGAGTGAAGTATCACAGAAAATATCTCACTGTTATATGAGTTAGGATTCTTGGTTCATACCAACAGAAATCCTTTTTGCCCAAGCAAGGTGGATTCAAAGAAAGGGTTAAGCAGGAGGGTAACTGGCCTCAAAGATGTTCCCTCCTCCTCTTCTCTTAGCACCTAAACTTTGTTTCCCACAACAGACTAGATTTTTTCAGGGACTAGCAATCACATTAGGAGGCCTCCTAAGGAGAAAAGGCTCTAATGAGAAAGATCCTAGCAAAGGATACTGAGACACTACTCTGCAGCAAACAACTACAGCTAAGCCCAGTTTCGTCAAATGGGTCAGACCCATCCTCACACCAATAAGCACTGTGGCCAAAGTAGACAGTGCATTAAGTACATGGCAGCTCCTATACAAACAGCACAATTTTTTTTTTTTTTTTTTAGGGACAGAGTCTCACTCTGTTGCCCGTCGGAGAGTGCCATAGTGTCATAGCTAGGGTGACCAGACATCCTGCTTTTGGCAGGTCAGTCCCGCAGCGTTTTAAAAAAGTCCTGATTTTTGGAAAGAATGCACGAATGGGCAGGAGAACAGGAAGGGAATATACAGTTTTCGGCTGCCGTGTGGCTATTTTGCCAGAATGAGTTTTATATTATTTTTGTTAATTTTATAATGTTAAACTGTAATAATAACAAATCATTGCTGAGAAGTGATCATCGAGAACTGCTTATCAAAGTTTGCGTTGTCAGGCCCTGCCCTGCCCCGCTGCGCCCCACCCCTGGCCATGTTGTCCCGCCTTACTGATGTTAAAATCTGGTTACCCTAGTCATAGCTCACAGTAACCTTCAGCTCTTGGACTTAGGCAATTCTCTTGCCTCAGCCTTCCGAGTAGCTGGGACTAGAGGTGCCCGCCACAACACCTGGCTATTTTTTGCTGCAGTTTGGCAGGCGCCGGGTTTGAACCTGCCACTCTCAGTATATGGGGCCGGCGCCCTACTCACTGAGCCACAGGTGCTGACTAAAAGCACCATCTTCCATCCTGCCCACAAAGATAAGAGATATGTTAATAAATGCCTTGTAAAAATTTAGACATGCTTGCTGTCTACTAAAATTTCTTTGATTATTCTCTAACAGTTCAGGGAGCAAAGGGAGTTTGATATGTTTTATCCTATTCATTGGTGAAAACATTCCTGGTATTTTAGCATTATTTCCTTATAACCTTGTCAACTATTTCTTTTTGCAAATTGTAAAAATTATACCTCAAATATATATCAAATGAAATATTTCAGATCTCGATTTTCTTTTTAATCAGAGTGAATTTTCTAGTCTTTTTAAATTTCCTTTTTCCCTTCCTTAGCACTAACATTCCTCTGCTACATAAAATGTATTCACTACATAATAAAATTTCAGAGCTAACATGTATCTAACTTCACTCTAAATTACTATTAAAGGCTAAGAAAACAAGATCTTAATTTACAGTTAATCTTTTTCTCCTCTTACACCCCGTCATACCTATATAAAAAGTTCTGAACTGCTCACCCAGAATTGTCTTAAAATACCACACACTTCACTTTTTATACCATTACTCCATTCACTCTTTAATAAAATCAGCACTTTGCCTTGCCAAGGTAGACACTCCATCTAGTGGTAGATCAGTTTAGACAATGCAGTTTAAATTTTTTTCACTGTTACTTTCCCCCTTTAATGTTACCAGTCCTGCAATGACTTCACTGATTTTTAGTTTAGCACAGTGTTTAAGAACAGATGGACTGAAAATTTTTTCCAAAACTTGTTTTATGACTTCCAAGCTATACCTGGGGTATGTTATTATTAAATAAGATTCTTTGAGTCTTAGTTTCTTCACACTATAAAACAGGAATAATGTACTTGCATTATGGGATATATTAATACATATATATATAAAGCATTCGGCTCAGCAATTGAAAAGTGATCAACATTCAATAAGTGACCGCTATTATCACCCTATCCCTGACTACTAGTCTATTTTTATACTATTTAATAAGATCAAGCAAATCTTCAATTCCTTTCATTACTCACTCCCTTTGCCCCTACTCTCCTACTCAGATCAAATCCACACCCTACTTAGAAGTTAGGCCTTCTTCCATCATTTGCCGCACCCCCGCCCATCTTTCCCTATTCCCAACAGAGGCAGCCAATCTAATCAGGTTAATCTTTAGAGTTTTTAACACTAGTCCAGTATATTCTCAATTGCTATTTTGCCCTGTCCCAGCCCCTATATAATCATACCTCATTGCTTTGCTGCTCTCAATCTTATCCATTCTGCCAAGTCAAATTTAAGATACCAACTCCACAAACCCTATATTAATTAAAAACACAATAATGTCTTTCTTTATATTATAATAAATAAGCAGTGTCCATCCCTGTACACTTATTTCGTGTTGCCTCAGAATTTGTCTAGTTATTTTCTGTGCACAAAAAGTACTTCCATATTGCAAAACAAACTAGAATGCAATCTTATAGAGGACATGTACCATTGTTTAGCTTTGGAGAATGGTGGCTCACACTTGTAATCCCAGCGCTTGGGAGGCCGAGGTGGATGGATTGTCTAAGCTCATGAGTTGAGACCAGCCTGAGTCAGAGAGCAAGACCCCATCTCTAAAAAATAGCCGGGCACTGTGGCAGGTGCCTATAGTCCCAGCTACTTGGGAGGCTGAAGCAAGAGGGTCATTTGAGCCCCAAGAATTTGAGGTTCTGTAAGCTAAGATGCCATAGCACTCTACCGAGGGTGACCAAGTGAAACTCCGTCTCCAAAAAAAAAAAACCCAGACATGTACCATTGTTTAGCTTTTTTTTTTTATACATTTTAAAATCTTTTGTTCTATTTATTTTAACACATACACACATCTGAAAGTCTAGAGCAATAATAATAATTTTTGTTGTTGCAGTTTTGGCTGGAGCTGGGTTCGAACCCACCACCCTTGGTATATGGGGCCAGTGCCCTACTCTCTGAGCCACAGGCACCACCCACAATAATTATTTTTTTTGACTTTTCTTATGCAGTAAGTTTTCAAAAGTCAAATATCTTAGTAAAACATTAAATAAAATGCTCTACAATGGGCAGAATTCTAGATATTCTCAAAGAAAATTAAGAACAGCCCAATACATTGTTTTTACTAAAAAAGATTTCATAACAGAACCCAACAATTGATATTATTTTAAACAGTGATCACACTGGATGCATCTGAAAATAGTCAACACATTAAAGCAGAAACCTTCAACAACTTTTTATGTTCACGGTCATTAAAAGTCAGACAATGCCTTGGGCTGACACCACCAGAAACTATTCTTTTCTGCTTACATTTTCTAAGATGTGCTAACAAGAGAACTTTAAAACACAAGTATTAAAACACAAAATGAAAATTCCAGTTAACATGTCAAAAATTTACTGAAGTTTCTCACTCAAAAATCAGTCTGTTGGTACAGGGGCCACTGGCTTCTTTGACTGTCCTCATCTTATGAGGGTGGAAACTTAGATCCATAAAATGCTGCTCATAGGCTAATGGACAGCATTTCAGTTTATTACTCAGATCTGTTTGTTGTAGTACTTAAAAGCCTTGTGCCACAATGGATTCAGCTTCATCCTGTTTGTTCATTCACTACCAACTCCACTAAGAGCTTACACAAATTTACCAGGTTCAAATTAAAAGAGAGGACTTAACAAGAAGTCTTATGTGACAAAAGCCTGCGCAGAACTCCTCATGTATGCAGGAAGCTTACTGATAATGCCTAGGCTATTCTACTAGGAAAATAAGCTTCCTCCTGCACTGAGGCCAAATAGTTGCCAAAAATATCAAGAGAAAGTAGACTGACAGATATAAAATAACGGGGCTTAAAGACCCAGACTGTCCTCTGGACTAGAATACAACAAATACTTATTCAGTATCAACTAAATAATGTAATTTTACATGATAGGTAAGAAGCTAGAATCCAGTTCACCTAGAACCCAAACTACTTTTAGCATGGGAATGTGAAATAACTTTTTGAAAGAAACTACAAAATAACTTGAAAAAGTTCTTTATAACTTTCAAGTACATGAAAAAAAGGTCCTCGAGACAGAACCCAACAATGAGCAAATTAAAATAATTAATTAAGAACATTTACCTCAAACACATCCCCCCACATCAAAAGCCAGAATGTAAATTATTCACTACAAATGTGTTCCCTTGATATCCGCTCTAAAAGAGATACTTTAATTTTTGCACCAAGTAGATTTAAATGTTTTACCTTAAAGATAAGTCAAAACATCTGGCAACCCTTATGAATATTTATAGACCTGCTGGATTTGGAGGAAGACATGCTCAGCAAGTCACCAGTCACCTTGTGGCACAAAGTTTTTATAGCAAAAGGTGGTTCTCATAATTATGGCAGGACAACAGATATAAAAATAGAAAAAGGGACATATGTGGCCACAATACAAGTGGCAGAATGCAAAACTGGAGAATTATTTGCACAACAGCTGTACATCCTGATGGTCAGTAATCCATACTCTATAAAGTATGGTTGTTAAAACCATGTCCACTTATTCTGAGATTCTGGGATCTTTTCCAGATACTTCTCTGAGTAGCTACCTTGGAAGCTTTAGTTCTTTTCACTGTCATGGCACCTTCTGATTCTGCTATCCAGATGCTGACCCTTTCTCATAACTGCAGGCAGCCTGGTGGTCAAGTAGATGTCTCTCCAATCCTCCTAGGGTTCTCTTTGATTTATGCCACAAACATCCAGAATTATCTTGGTCACTGTCAATCCCCAACATCTGAAGCTTCTTAACCACCACCAGTAAGTCACTGTACCCTAGAGAATCTGGGGGCTCCTCATCCACAGTGATTTAAGACTATTTCTAAAGTGCCCCACCACCATTTCCGTAGTCCTTAAGCTAATACACACCAAACTACTGCCAGTATCAACTGAAGATTTCCAATACCATTGTCCTAAACAGATCTAATGACAAACCTACTTCCAAGGAGTCGTATTCACTCCCTTGGAGTTACCTAACAGGCTTGACAACCTAAAAACTATTTAAGAGAATACTTACTGCCTCCCCAGCCTTTGCTGGTTGGTGACTAACATCACTGATCCAACAATGTGGCTGGAACTGTGCTGCTGCCAACATGTCTCTGACTCTTTTGCTGAGTCAAAGCCCTCATACCACCATGGGAGTGGTGAGAGCTCCTGCAAGGCTGCTAGCACTTCTGTGAGCCATAGCTTCCAAAGCATATCCCCAGAGCTCCTGCCACTCACAGTCCATCATACGTCTAGTGAATGCCACCACATTAGAAGGAGACAGTTCCAACTCAGGCAGCCTTAAGCCTAGCCTTTCAATACTAGTGCTCTATAGGATAATTTCTAATAACTGGGCCTACCCATGAGTTAGATAGAACCACTTTCTAGATTCAATGAACTTCTATTACCTATATTATAACTATCAATCTTGTGCCTACAGACTAAGTAATTTATAAGACTATTTGGGAGATTATTTTTGCTACAAAGAACTCTCCTCCAAAGTTCTTCCTATCTTCCCAGAAGTTTACAGTATGTGATCAGAAATACTCTGACCAATCACAATCTCTAAAGTGGTCTAAGTAGTCAGGGGTATCATACAGTAACTTTGGGATAACTTCTGGAAGGCCTTATTAGGACTATAAACTCCATGGATAAAAGCAGCCCCATGCTAAAAAAGTTAACTGCTTATAAGTCAACCACTAAGTCAAAGACTGCTTATTCAATAAATGTCACAGAAAAACATCATCCAACGGAAGTGACCAACCTCTCTGGCTACAACCAACCTACTCACTCACACAGAAGGCAACCCTGAAGAAAAGCAACCAATATGCCCACAGGAAGAAGAGAGGATGATGCAAGGGAGACAGATGCAAGGATGTTATTCTGATCATCTTATTAACAAAGAGAGTCACAGCTAGGAAATTACCTAGGAAGTAAGAAAAGTTACTCCTGTAAACAAACTCCCACATAGTGGGTTACAATTTCTTTGGAACTTTATTCATCATGACCCTAGGAGCTCTTGGTCATATAAGAAAATGGATAAACAAAGACATAAAAAGAGAGGGTTTTTTGTTTTTGCTTTTATTTTTTAAATATTAGCAACAGGGAACTTTAATAAGAATAGCATAGCAAAATTAGACCTACAAAATTACCAAAAGCAAAAATGAAAGGAATAGCATAAAATAACTTGCAAAAGCTATTATCAAAGTAATGACAGAAGAAAAAAGATGGTGCTAAAAATTACAATATACTTTCTTTAGTACCGTACCTTATCAATGGCTTTTCCAACACGAGAAACACTGCTGTGGATATCTTTGTGGTCGGAGGCCAATTTTTGAACAGTATCCTTTATTCTTTTACAGCACTGTGTCAAAACAAGTGAAAGGGTCCCTGATAATTCAGCATCTTGGCCTATAAAAAAAAAAAAAGAAAAGTGGTTGGTTATTCACTAATGCAAACCCCAAAATGGCATGTTTCAAATACGCCCTCTAGACCATGAAAGATGGAAGAAAAGTGAAGAAAAATCAGTATCTGCTTTGAAGTTGACTGTCTTATCCATTGATGTTATTTTTCAAGTGAATACTAAGAAATATCTTTTTTTTTATTTTTGGAAATAAGAATATTTTACTATGAAATATACCACTTTTATAATTACAAAAATCAGTACAAACTATGGATAATAGTGTCATGGCATTATTTCAGAGACTATGTTTAAGTGTAGAATAAACTCATTTATTCAATCTAGTTAAAGTGTTCCAGTCATTCTCAAAACATTTTGGTTGCTACTGAATTTCCTGAAAATTTCTAAATGCTTCATATCCACATAAAGAAGTACAAAAACCCCCAAACTTTAGATACCATCGTGTGCAGAAAAGGCCTGAGATTGCTATCCTTAGAAAGTCCTGCTTGCAACATTGGTCTATGGCTAGCATATGGAGACTTGGTTCCCACCATTCTCTAACAAAGTTCCCACCATTCCTTAACTGCTAAGAATGGCTCTGAACTGTTATACAATGTGATTTATGGTTAACATCTGCTTTCCTTCTAGGAATCTGGAATTTTGGTATATGCTAGGCAGAGAGTATCCACATGACCAATCCCCAATAAAAACCCTGGGTGCTGAGCTTCTAATGAACTTCCCTAGCATCTACTTCATACATGTCACAAGTCATTGCTGGAGGAATGAAATGTGTTCCATGTTTAGGAGAGGACTCATGGAAGCTTTCTTCTGGCTTACTCTGGATTTTGCACCCATGAGTCCTTTCCCTTTGCTGACTTTGCTTTGTCATTTTTTTGCTGTAACAGATCTTAGCCAAGAGAAGGACTATATGCTAAATCATTGGCGTGAGTCCTAATCAATCACAAAAACCTAAGGATGGTCTTGAGGACCCCTGACACATGTATCAACTGGAAGATGCTCCCCCTTCTCCTCCTTCCCTGAGCTATCTCCCTCCAAACTTTGCTCCGAAAACAAAAAAGGGGAAGAAAGAGAACAAATCCAGTTGTGACAGGTGTCATTCATCTCTGTATTTATATATCGCCACTAGCCTTGTTTCTGAAATCCTGCCCAATATTATATAGCAGTGGTTCATTTTACATCAGAATCACCTGAAGATGTAATTTAAACAAAATATCTGGATTTCAACCCCAGAGTTTCTATAATAATTCAACAGGTCTGGGATAGGACTAGAGAACTTGAACAAGAAGTAGCTCAGGGTAATATAATAGCCCTAGGATGTTCACTTATTTAACAAATTGAGCACTATGTGACAGGTATAGCAGTGAAACAAAGAACAAAAACTCTCCTAAGAGCTTACTGTCTAGTGAGAGACATAGACAACACACAAAATAAGCAAATTCTGCAATACAACAAAAGATGACACATGCTACTGGTGGGGAGCACAGGGCAAATGAGATGGAGCGTATACATGGATTGAGCAATTGCAATCTTAAAATAGCATGGGCTGGGCACAGTGACTCATGCCTGTAATCCTAGCACTTTAGGAGGTTAAGGCAGGAGGATCACAGGAGGCCAGAAGTTCAAGACCATCTTGGGCAACAAAGTGAGACATCATTACCACAAAAAATTTATATTAAAAAGGGGGTGGAGGGGCAGCACTCGTAGCCCAGTGGGTAGGGCACCAGCCACATACACTAAGGCTGGCAGGTTCGAACTGCACCTGGGCCAGCTAAAACAACAATGACAACTGCAGCGCCAGCCACGTACACCCAAGGTGGCAGGTTCGAATCCAGCCTGGGCCCGCCAAACAACAGTGACGGCTGCAACCAAAAAATAAGCCGGGTGTTGTGGTGGGTGCCTGTGGTCCCAGCTACTTGGGAGGCAGAGGCAGAAGACTCGCTTGAGCCCAGGAGTTGGAGGTTGCTATGAGCTGTGATGCCACAGCACTCTACCTAGGGGGACAGCTTGAGGCTCCATGTCTCAAAAAAAAAAAAAAAAGAAAAAACCCAATGACAACTGCAACAAAAAAATAGGTAGGAGTTGTAGCAAGCACCTGTAGTCCCAGCCACTTGGGAGGCTGAGGCAAGAGAATCACTTAAGCCCAGTAGTTTGAGGTTGCTGTGAGCTGTGATGCTATGGCACTCTGCTACAGCAACCTATAATTGAGACACTGTACTACAGCCTGACAAAGACCATGTCTGGGAAGTAAGAGGGAGAGAGGAAAGGAAAAGAAAGGGAGGGGAGGGGAAAGGGAAAGAAGCCAAAGTGAACAGGTCATTGGAGCTGAATTTTAGGCAAGCCAGTATCCAGTTTGTGTTTATGCTGGAACTATGGAGATGCAGAAGAAAACTCACCCTATCCTACCCACCCTGTGCCCAAGGTGGCATGCCAGTGGAATCTGACCCCTAATGCACCCACCTGTAAGGGACAGCAGTTGGAAGCTGCATGGTACTCAATTGCTGAGTTGAGATCCCAGACTTAGGAGCTCCTTAAACCCTACCCTGGCACCCCTATGGGAACTGACCCTCCCAGACCACCTTACCTTATATGCCATCATGACCCCTAGCTCATATCCCTGACCTATTCCCTACCCCCTACACCAAGTTCCTGAAGTGATATTGAGACTCAACCTGCATGCTATTCTGTGTGGTCACCACAGAGATGATCCCTTCCACTTGTCACACCCCGCAGATGGGGCACTTCTGCTAGGAATCTCTAGCCTGAGTATCTATCACTGGACTGACACTCTTCTGGCTTTTTTTTTTTTTTTTAAAGAGACAGGGTCTCATAATGTTGCCCAGGCTGGTGCGCAGTGGTGCCATCATAGCTTGCTGCAACCTCAAACTCCCGGATTCAAGCAATACTTGTGCATCAGTCTCCTGAGTAGCTAGGACTACAGGTGTGCACCACTATGCCCAGCTAATTTTTAAATTTTTTGTAGAGATTTTTTGCTATGTTCCCCATACTGGTTTCAAACTCCTGGCCTCAAGCAATCTTCCTGCCCCAGTCTCCCAAAGTGCTAGGATTACTAAGATTACAAGCATGAGCTCCTAGGCCTGGCCCTTCTGGCTCTTCAAGGACCTTTGCGCCAACCCCAACAAAGGCTTTTGTCCTGCCAGAGTCAGAGGTCAGAATGGCTTACACACTTGGATGAGAGACAGAGGAATCTAACTGGCTCCCAAGTCAGGTGCAGTTAAATTGTGGGAGCTAGATGTGAATACGCATACTGTCAAGCAGTTCTGTAAGGAAGAGCATGATGACATCATCTACAGTCTCTGGCACATAAGCTGTCAGCAGTAGCAAAGAATTCTCCATCAAGGTTTAGTAGCAAAGACTTCTCCATCAGTACCTTGCTCAGCAGATGGTACTGAATTCATACTGAGCTTCTGCTGGGCAAATCACCTGTGTTGCTTGCTGCCTCTCGCCACAGGGATTCCGAGGGGTAAGTTTTTCATGTGGTGAACATGATAGAATTTTACTCTGGGACACCCACTGTCCCAAGCCAGCATCACAGACGGGCTGCAATGTCTCTGGCTATCTTCCTACCACATTGATTTGCCATCTTCAGCAAAGTGAGTCTTTAGTCCTTGGTGATGAGAATGGGACTGGTTTCCTCATGGACACCAAGAGTGCAAGTTGTACCCTCAGCTCAGCTGTACACTCCCAATGTTTCACTGGGCTGGTATTCTTCCTACAGTGTTTCCTTCCTGGCCATAAACTACTCACTTTCTGTGCTGGACTGAGGCCTTCTAAGATGTTCAGAAGCCAAGCCCATGGAGACTTTGTGAGAGATGTTCCTTGGTCCCTGCACAATCCCTTCTTACCCCATGGGCCAGGATCATTAGGTCATCCACCATATTGTGCCCACAGAACCTCTCCCGCTTTCTGGACCTGAAAGTGCTGCTGAGTAGATAGGGCTAAGGACAAAAAGCAAGGCCCCTAAATACCAACTGCTTTGCCCCACCCCCTCAGCTAGTGAGATGACATAGTATGTTGATATACGAAATCTGTGCATTGTCTTTCAGCCTGAGGGTGGATTCGGGAATTCCATAGTCACAGGGAGGAAATACTGTCTCGAAAATGGATGTGTTATCTGAGGATGTGTGTATATCTATAGTTTGTGGTGGTAGGGGGAATTAAAAAAAAAAATCCATCCCTAAGCTCTGTCCTATCCTCTCTCCATAAAAAACAAAGTTGACAGGGCAGTGCCCATAGCTCAGTGGGTAGGGTGCTGGCCACATACACCAACGCTGGCAGGTTCAAACCTGGCCCAGGGCCAGCAAAAAAACAATGACAACAACAACAACAACAAAAAAAAGTTGACAGAAGGGTTAAATGCTTTGCATGTAGCCATGTATGGTTGGGACATGGGTATCCCTAGATTCTTGGAAGCAGCTCTTTTGCTACTAATAGAGAACAATCTACTTTATTTTTTAGTGATTTTCATCATAAAAATCCTGCCCAGCCCAATTCAAAATTGCCAAGACATGGAAACAGCCCAAGTGCCCATCAACCCATGAATGGATTAACAAATTGTGGTATATGTACACCACAGAATACTATGAAGCCATAAAAAAGATGAAGACGTCACATCTTTTATGTTTACCTAGATAGAGTTGGAACATATTCTTCTTAGTAAAGTATCTCAAGAATGAAAAAAAAAAATCCAATGTGCTCAATACTACTATGAAATCAATATATAATCACCTACACATTCATATGAATGGTAAAACATAACTACAGTCCAAAAAGTAAAAAGGAAGAGGAGAGAGAGAGAGAGAGGGGAAGGTGGGAGGATATTTGGGGGGACCTCACCTAATGTGCATCATACAAAGGTACATTTCAAAACTATTAGGACTATAATTGTGATGGATGTGTTAATCAGTTCAATGTAAACATTTCACATCATATATCAAATCACTACACTGAACCTCATAAATGCATCAAAGTACACAGTTATGATTTAATAAAATAAATAAAATTAAAATCCCACCCAGCTCACTCTGAGGAAGATGCAAGACACCAGTTTTACACAATTCCTTATCATTAAACTGAATCAGAAATTTTTTCTGGCTCAATAAAAAGTTTGGCTGGTATTTATGTAATGCTTACTTTCCCCTTCTGTCATAGATGCCATAGAGAAAAGTTGGGGGATGATGAGAGAGAAAGTATTTCAACTAAGTTAGAAAAACTGACAAAGTATTACAAACAAATGCTGCTACTTTTCCACACCCTAACTGCCAGGGGCCTGACCTCTTCTGCCTCTGGGCTCATTTCTCGAAGGACCTGAAATATGGCTGGGTCAACACAGTGGCTTATGCCTGTAATTCTAGCACTTTGGGAGGCTGTAGTGGAAGGATTAAGGCCAGTTTGAGACCAGCCTGGGTAATAAAGTGAGACCCCGTTTTTGCAAAAAATAAGCCAGGTGTGGTGGCATGTGCCTGCAGTCCTAGCTGCTTGGAAGGCTGAGGCAGAAGGACCCTTTGAGCCTAGGAACTCACGGTTGCAGTGAGCTATTATCATGCCACTGCACTCTAGAAAGACTCCTGTCTCCAAAAACAAAGAAAGAAAAAAGAAAGAAAGAAAGAAAAAAAAGAGTAAGTAGGCTCGGCGCCTATGGCTCAATCGGCTAAGGCGCCAGCCATGTACACCTAAGGTGGTGGGTTCGAATCCCCAGCCCGGGCCCGCCAAGCAACAATGATGGCTGCAACCAAAAAAATGGCCGGGCATTGTGGCGGGCGCCTGTAGTCCCAGCTACTTGGGAGGTGGAGGCAGGAGACTCGCTTGAGCCCAGGAGTTGGAGGTTGCTGTGAGCTGTGATGCCATGGCACTCTACCCAGGGGGATAGCTTGAGGCTCTGTCTCAAAAAAAAAAAAAAAAGAGTAAGTAAATACTGGTTGGTGAAATAAAGAGTTTTAGGCATGTTGGCCTTTCTTTTTTTAAAGTGTTTATGTGTTTACTTAAGGTAAACATCTATTTACTCTTTGGGTTGGTGGATTAGCTCTTGACAGTAGGAAGTCATGCATCCATTACTAATTGTATTGAAACTAAATACAATCAATTATGTACTTTTAAAAAAAAAAGAAAAAGAAAAAAAGGGCTTGGTTGGCCTAGCTGAGCAGGTGACATCTGAGATAAGACTTAGAAGTGAAGGAATTAACCATGTGGCTACCTTGGGGGAAATTATTCTAGCTGGGGGAACAAAAGCCCTATTGATGACTATTCAAAGAATAGTCAAGAGGCCAGTGTGTTGCAAGTAGATTTCTGGCAAAGGAAAACAGTAGAAGAGAAGATCCAAGAGATGATGGGGGTCCTAGTTTGGCTAAATTGCAAAGATTTATACCTTTTACTTTGAGTAAAAGGGAGATCTACTTCAAGGTTCTGGGCAGAGAAGGTACCTACACTGGCATAATGTTTTACTATAGTCACTCTAAGGGTGGCAGGAAGATAGGTTAGGAAGCCATAACAGTCCAAAAGAGATGACAGTGGTTCAACCCAGGATATCGTGACTGGTGATAAGGGAAGAAAGGGACTCACAGAAATCTAAGACTTTTAACCTGAGTCAACTAGAGAGATGGAACAGTCTTCTATTAAGGTGAAAAAAGCTAAAGGCTGAGTAGGTATAAGATGACGGTATGAGATGACAAAACAAAAGAGTTCAGTTTTGAGCTTGAATGAGACACTGAGTAGGCACCCTGGTACATAAATGGAGGAGGCAGGTGAATATACAAACTTGGAGTTCAAGAGCAATAATTAGGGCTAAAGATACAAATTTATGACTTATTGATGACAATGCCATGAGGCATCAGTACAGACACAGGAAGTGATAAGTGGGCCGAATCCTGGGAACTTCCAAGTTTATGAGGCTGAGATGAAAGAGAACTAGAGAAGGGACTAACAAAGACTACTGAAGCTGAAAGTATGGTGTTGGGGAAACAAAGTTTTAAAAAAAAAAAAAAGATGTTTGGCTGGGAGTGGTGATGCATGCCTGTAACCCTAGCACTTGGGGAGGCCAAGGAGCAAGGATCACTTAAGCTCAGAGGTTTGGGTTCAGCCTGGGCAAGAGACAGATTCTGTCTCTACTTAAAATAGAAAAATGGGGTGGCGCCTGTGGCTCAAAGGAGTAAGGTGCTGGTCCCACATGCCGGAGGTGGTGGGTTCAAACCTATCCCCAGCCAAAAACTGAAAAAAAATAAATAAATAAAAGGAAAATGAGCCAGGTGACAGGGGTGGGTACCTATAATCCCAGCTACTGGGGAGGCTAAGGCAGGAGGATCCCTAAAACCCAAGAATTATTATTATTATTATTATTTTGTAGATAGCTCTTCAAGCTGTTGCCCCAGGTAGAGGGCCATGGCATCACAGCTCACAGCAACCTCCAACTCCTGGGCTTAAGCGATTCTCTTGCCTTAGCCTCCCAAGTAGCTGGGACTACAGGTGCCACCACAACACCTGGCTATTTTTTGGTTGTAGTTGTCATTGTTGTTTGGCAGGCCGGGCTGGATTCGAACCTGCCAGCTCTGGTGTATGTGGCTGGTGCCCTAGACACTTGAGCTACAGGCACCAAGCCAGAACCTAAGAATTTGAGTTTATTCTGAGCTAGGCTAATGCCTTGGCACTCTAGCCTGGGCAATAGAGTGAGACTCTGTCTCAAAAAAAAAAAAAAAAGTATCAATGCAAAAAAGGATAGGAAAAGAAAATTTCAAGGATGAGAGAATAACCAATAGTGCTAAATGTGCTGCTAGGTCAAATAAGATGTGGACTGAAAACGGGCAGTAGAATTACAATGTGGGAGTCATCAGGGACTATAACAAGAATAGTTTCTAAAGTGTCAAGAAAAGAAATCTTAGAAGGTTGCAGGGATCGTGAAAAGGGAACATACTAAGTCTAGTTCAATAACCACTGAGCAAGGGCGATGCGTGGTGGCTAATGCCTATAATCCCAGCACTCTGGGAGGCTGAGGCAGGTATACTGCCTAAGCAAGAGTAAGACCCCGTCTCTAAAAATAGCTGGGCATTACGGCAGGCGCCTATAATCCCAGCTGTGGAGGCTGGGAGGCCAGAGAATAGCTTTAGCCCAAGAGTTTGAGGTTTCTGTAAGCTATGACACCACAGCATTCTACCAAGGGCAACATATTGAGGGACTCTGTCTCAAACACAAAACAAAACAAAACAAAACAAAAACACTGAGCAAAATAAAGAAGTAAGCAAACAGAACATAGTGCCCATAAGGGACCCACATCCAGTATGAGGATGTGGAACTGCCCTCATCTCTAACTATGACTGCACAAAGTTTACATCAGGTATTTGCAACTTCTAACAATGTAGTTTAGGATATGGGAAGACTTGATACTTCAGGAAATTTTCAAAATCGGTTTAATAGGTATTTTGTACATACTTTGGACCAAAAGAAACTATTCAATAGCTCTGTTCTAGACAATTGATCTTTTTGTACTGTACCTAAACCTTACCTCACCTCAGCAACCTCATCCCCTCTGTTAACCTCTCTACTCACAAACTGAATTCCTAATGATTTTGGTTCTCTCCATGACTCTTCTGTCACTTAACTACACAGCACTGAACGATCTCATGTCTATGTATATGCCATCATTAGCCTCAAATAAACATAAGCCCCCAAGGGGGAGAAAACATTCTTATTGTAAATCATATACTCCACTCTTATATTAATGGTGCCTGCAGATGTGCAAAACATATAAGCATTTGGATTGATGGCAACTAAAGCAAGGGGAAAAAATAGTTTTGTTTTGTTTTTTTTAAAGAAGCCATATTCATGGGCTAGGCCTGGTGTCTCATGCCTGTAATACCTAAGCACTTCGGGAGGCTGAGGTGGGACAATTGCTTGAGACCAGGAGGTCTCACACCTGAGCCGAAGTGAGACCTCATCTCTATAAAAAATAAAAATAATAATAATTAAAAAACCAGAAAAATTAGCCAGGTGTGGTGGCACATGTCTATAGTCCCAGCTACTTAAGAGGCTAAAGCAGGAAGATGGCTTGAGCCCAGGAGTCAGAGGTTAAAATGAAATATGATGATGTCACTACACTCTAGCCCAGGAGACAAAGCAAAATTCTGTCTTGAAAAAAAAATGGTGCTAGGACAAGATATCCACATGCAAAAGAATCAAACCATATACAAAATTTAACTCAAATGGAATAAAGATCTAAATGTAAGAGCTAAAACAGGAAAATTTCTGACCCTGGAATAGGCAATGGTTTCTTAGATATGATATCAAAAGCACAAGCAACCAAACAAAAACAAATAATTAAATTGGATGTCATCAGAATTAAACTCTTGTGCGTCGAACACTATCAAGAAAGTGAACAGACAGAAGAGGAGAAATTATTTGCAAATTATATTCTGTTGAGTCTAAATAAATATATAAAGAACTCTTACAACTTAATAAGGCAAATGACTCAATTTAAAAATGGTCAAAGGATATTAATAGACATTTTCCCAAAGATAGGAAAACAAATAAGGACACACAAAAAGATGCTCGATATTACTTATTAGTCATTATTAGAAACAAGTCAAAACTACAATGAGGTACTACTTTTTTGGAAAAAGTCAAACCCTTTTCTTCTGCTCTCAAACCACAGCAATCATTAACACAGAAGACTTCTGTGACCAAATGTGAGGAGAGAGATTCTCCTCATCAACAAACAAGCAATTTTATAGGGGACAGCAGATACGTTTCCTCCAATTCAATTTGACACTATCAACCTGGAGACAGCATCAGAGGTTGACCTCCCACAGAGGTCGAGTACTCAAGTCCCCAAGACTGCCCTCTCCTTCAGATACTAGTCACAAGTCTGAGCCTCTGGAACTTCTGATTGACAGGATTCAAGTTAGGCTTCTTATGACCCCTTCTTTGTGTTCGATTAATATGCTGGAACATTTCACAGAACTCAGAGAAATTCTTACCTTTATCAGTCTATAACAAAGGATACAGCCAAAGAGATGCATAGGGCAAAGTATGGGGGAAGGAGAAGAGCTTCCATGCCCCCTAGGTGCCACGCTCCAGGAATCTCCGTGTGTTCAGCTATCCAGCAGCTATCCAAACCTTGTCCTTTGGGGTTTTTATGGAGATCAACTTCACCTTCAGCCCCTCTCCCCTCCCAACAGGTTGGAGGGTACAGGGCTTAAGTCCCAACCCTTAAATCATGCCTGGACTTCCAGGTGACCAGCCCCATCCAGATGCTATTAGCTAGTATTAGCATACAAAAAGATAGCACTGACTTGGCTCCCACAGCTCAGTTGTTAGGGCACCAGTCACATACACTGAGGCAGGCGGGTTGGAACCTGGCCCAGGCCTGCTAAACAACAATGACAACTGCACCAAAAATGTAGCCAGGCATTCTGGCAGGTGCCTGTAGTCCCAGCTACTTGGGAAGGTGAGGCAAGAGAATTGCTTAAGCTCAGGAGTTGGAGGTTGCTGTGCGCTGTGACGTCACAGCACTCTACCCAGGGCGACATAGTGAGGCTCTGTCTCAAAAAAAAAAAAAAAAAGAAAAGATAACATTTTGGAGATTTTTGGTATTTTGGGAAATGGGGACAATGACTAAATACATATTTTTTGGCAGTTCCTCAGAAACTTAAAGAGTTGCCATACGACCCAAAAATTCCACTCCTATGTATATATCCAAGAGAACTGAAAACATTCAAACCAACATACTCCCTCACTGAAAAATATAATAAAATGAAAAAACACAAACTTATACACACAAATATTCATAGCATACCCCATAAACTAGAAATTGTCCCAATGACAAATAATGGATTATTCAGTGCTGATACATACAACATGAATAAACCTTGAAAACATTAAGTATTTAATAAGCCAGATACAAAGGGTCATATATTGTGTCATTCTGTTTTTATTTCATGTCCAGAATAGGCAAATCTATAGTGACAGAAGCAGACTAATGTTGGTCAGGGGATAGAGGGTGGGCAGAATGTAAGGTGACTATTAATGAGAGTACTGGGTTTCTTTTGGGAGTAATGTGCTGGAACTAGATGATAGTTACAGGTGCACGATTCAAAAAACCAATAAACCAATAACTATATACCATTTTTTTTTTAAAGGAAGCTATAACTTCTAAACATCCGTACAGATTTGCTTCTGTGACAAAGTAGGAAAAATGTTAAAGACTTAAAAAGCAGGTCAGGGCTCAGCGCCTGTGGCTCAATCGGCTAAGGCGCCAGCCACATACACCTAAGGTGGCGGGTTCGAATCCCCAGCCCGCGCACGCCAAACAACAATGATGGCTGCAACCAAAAAATGGCCGGGCGTTGTGGCGGGCGCCTGTGGTCCCAGCTACTTGGGAGGAGGAGGCAGGAGACTCGCTTGTGCCCTGGTGTTGTTGGTTGGTGTGTGCTGTGTTGCCTTGGCACTCTACCCAGGGGTATCGCTTGTGGATCTGTCACAAAAAAAAAAAAAAAAAAAAAAAACAAAGAGACTTAGGAATGTGGGACACTCTGCTTCTGTGACCTTTGAGCCTAGTTGTAATGGCAGTAGACCCGGGAAGAGAGAGAGGAGGACCACAATAGCCGTCCCTCCATAGTAAACCTGGTGGATTTACAAGACTTTCTTGATTTGTACCTTGGAAACCAAAGGGTATCATTTCCTTGAAGGGGCTATGGTGGGAGATTTACAGGTATTCAATAAGGAGTAGGTTCACCTTTGGGTGGTAATGGCTGGCATAGGGCAGGAGAGGAAACAGAAATGTAGGAGAAAGGGGACCGGAGATGCTCAGGAGCCTGCCTCGTTCCCAGTCAGTAATGTGCAGGGGAACAAGCTGACCCTAGTGTGGCAAGATAGTATGTTTACAGTTTTAATCTTTTGCTTTTGTTTTCATTTTTGCTTTTGTCTTTTTTTTTGTTTTCATTTGTTCCTTCCTTCCTATCATATCCCTTCACAGATGATATGGTATTCATTGCCTCAGGAAGGCGCACACACACACACACACACAAAGGCAGAGAGATTTTTAAGTTTCAAAAGCCTTGATCTGAAAAGGATTCAGGTAATGGGAGGGAAAAAACTTCTTTTATCCAGGGCACATAAAGGTGCCCCTGGATCAGAGTGGATGAAAGGATTCCAAAGGGAAGTGATATAGTGATAGACATGGTGGGTACCAGGGGCATGGGGGGAAGTGGGGAGCCATGTCTTGCCCCTCCTGGGCAAAACAACAAGGGGAAGGGCAACAGCGGAGTCTCTAGGGAGGATTAGATCATTTAGGGCAGAAAAGACCTAAGCTTCAGCTTTCAGATGGAGCCTGGGGAAAGGATAAGAAGACTCCAGAGAAATGGCTGCGTAGTACAGCCTTCGGGAGAGCCTCCTGCCCACCACTGTTGCCGGGCGTGGTGGGAGATGGCTGGCCCCTCGCAGTGGCACAGAATGAACATCGACTAAGCGTAATCTTAGGAAACCAAAGATCAGGCAGGTGTGAGATGTGAACCTATGATGACACAGACCACAACTGCCCATCCAGGGACCTTCACCTCTATGGCCCTCTTTCTAGCAATATCATGGTCATATGTTTTCACAAAGTTTGCAAAAATAAGATACTTTAATAACAATCCGTTAAGGTCACTGTATCTCTCTACTTGGGTTTCTCTTCTATTTCCT